>NDXB01011120.1:0-75773 GCA_002631895.1 Agapornis roseicollis
GTTAGTGATTTCAAATGATAGGGTTTTAATATATACTGTGTGGATTCCACTGATCTGATGCCTCGTCTGCTTACAGTGCTTATCCAAGTATCTTTTAATTCAGAATCACAGCCTAAGTTTTCCAGACTAGTAAGAAGAACATACTGCATGTGCTAAATAAATATTAAACATCCTAAACAAATATTAAACATTCTAAATAAATATTAAGCATTAAACTCGGTGCTGCACATTTGATTTCAGAAGATAATAGTGTGCAAGCCCTTCCAAATTATCATAGAGAAAATCAAGTACATAAACTCTATTTTTAATGTTATTGCAGTTGTTTGAAAGCTGTTTGACTCAACAGTTTATGCAGTGAGGCAGAGAGACAGAAGTGTATGGGTCTACCCATTGCTCTTGTCCTCAACAGTGCTACCTCGTCACCTGTGTTGTCTCTGCATGTGCTGAACTGGTCCAGGGAAGTTGCCGTCCCAGTCACATGCCAAGCTTGTAATTCCTCCACACCTCAGTGTAGGAGGGAATTTAAGTAACTTTGAAAAGTAGGAGTACTTGTTTCAAGTGCTGTTATAGCTAAAAATACCGTGCAATATAACTTGCAAATAGGGAAAAAAAGCCATGCATAAAATGACTGTGTCCTCTCTTCCTTCATTGTACAGTCTGAGCTGCCTAAGGTCTTCAATGCAAGGAAGACAGTAAAGGTTTCCTGAGTCCAGACTTATCCTTATTTCAAGCTATAGAAGCCTGCTCTAATTCCACAGACACCAGACTAGGTTTTTAGGATGGAAATTCATGAGAAAGAGCAGAGGTCAAATGAAAGGTTTACTTTTCTCCCAAACAGAAATCCAACTTGTGTAAGTGTCCTTATGGGTATAACTTCAGCAAGTTAACTAGAAATTAAGGATTATATGGGGGAGAGGGGGCAAGTACGCAGAAATTTCTTTGTGTTCTGTCTCCAGAAGGAAGAGAGGGTAGCCTGAACTAAAATGAGATCCCTTCCCCGCAACAAAAGGGCTGCTAAAGTGATGCAATCAACTTTCAACAGTGGTTTCTAGGGCCCAGGCCGTCTGACTCTAGTCTGTCTAAAGGGCGGAGGATGGAGGTTTGTTCATATGCATATATGCTTCTCCTTTGAGTCTAAAAGGAGGAGAAGCATATATGCATATGAACAAACCTCCATCCTCTGTCCTTTAGACAGAGTCTAACCTTTGAGTCTAAAAGGAGGAGGGCTTTTCTCTGTCCTGACAAAGCTTTGTATCTGAAAGTTCTCTGAGCTCGTGAACACTTACTACGTGTGAGTGATCAAACACAATTGCTGCTCTTATTACATCAAGCTTTCAGCAGAAGTTGCACAATTCCTTGAGTTTGAACTGTTCAGGTCTATCACCAAAAGAGGCAGTTCTTTGACAGAGCTAATGCCAGCAGATTGCAAATGAGGTCAGTTCCCTTTGTTTACACCAATATCTTACCAAAGGGACGCACCACTATAGGGAATTACTGATCAGTGGAAATGGAGGCCCTGGTTCAGGTCTCCTTGAATTCACTGGTGTGAGGTTATTTGAAAAGCTGAGAGGAGACTGGCACAGAGAAGACTCTTTCTGCAGTCTTTGCAGATCACTTGCTCATCCCCAGATGCATGTTCAATGTGCTCATTAATCATTCCAAAAGCTTTTTATCCATGGCAAATGAAGGCTATTGCTTTGTGTTGTAAATGGGATACATCAACTCCCAAGAAGACAGAATTTACAACATTGATTGTGGGGTGTTTAGGAGTTAATATACAGCAGTTTGAAATGTATGTTCTGTTAAATTATGCTCAAATCAGCTTGTGTGTGGTGAATGTAGGCCTTTCCTAGCCTGGAGGTTAATTATCTACATGATGTTAGTAAGACTAGATACAGTACCACTGGCAATCCAACAGCTGAAGCTGACGTTAATGGATTTGCAAGGAGCTGTGGGTACACTCAGGCTTATTAAACAGGGAATGTATTTCAGTACTTTGGAATGGAGAAGCTATACAGAGCAGTATGGAGCAGGTAGCTGATAACTGAAAGAAACCCAGTTCTTGAGATGTGTCTCTGGATACAAGAGAAGCCCCAGAAGTACAATCACTGAGTAGGTCTTCAAACAATTGTATTTTTACAAGACTGTAATTTTCTGAAACATTAATGTAAGTTCTTTTATATATAGATGTAGAAACTGAGCCTATGTTCCTGAAGGGGAACCTAGGACAACTCTTCTAGAGCCAGAGGTATTTTGGAGGCAGATTTTCTGTTAAATGGAAGGGGTGTGGACACTGGGCTTCCCAGTATTGTAGTGAGATCCAGCCTTACCTATTTCACATTCCCCTGCTGCTTTTTATATGTTATCTTTTGAACATAACTTAGTATTCTGTTGCTTATTAACATAAAAGTGAGCAATCACTAACACCATGTATTCCAGTTCTTCAGAGACTGTAAAGGGCTGTAGATGCTCAGTGGCTCTCTAGGGTAGCCACTTGCAATGCTGTTGCTCACATCTGTCCTGTGGCCTGTGCTTTTTCAGGGCTTTAAGCTTTGTAACTTCAGCTTAGACTGCACCAGAAGAATGGCTCCTTTTGAGAGTATGTACATTCTACCCCTTTTGTCAGAGAAGGCAGCAAACTTTGCTTTCGATTCCTATCTTTAATGTTTTGCCTTCTTAATTAAAACATTTGACAAAGCCATTCTCTTTTTTGTGCTTGTTTAATTCTGAAACCACCATATAAAAAGAAATTACTGATGCACTTGGATTTGGGTCTAAAGATGAAATTCAAACCTTTCTGCTGTGGCAGCCTTCAGGTCTCTATCTTTCAGTACTGTTAGGAGAAGAGCTAAGCTACACATATGAGGTATTGTTTCTCCTTAGATAACAACCCCGCAGACTGCAAATGCAATGAAACTCGCTCCAAGAGTTTTTCTGTAGTACGTCTCAATCTTATATCCTAAAAATAACGCTAGGAGATTATTAAGCTACCATCTTTGGCCACCTTTATGGTCTATTTCTTTAACACTTTGGATGTGAGAAGGTCAAAGGTTTTTACAAGCATTACCCAGCTAGTGCAGATAACCTGTTTGCAGTTATTCAAGGTTTTAGCATGAAAAAGTGTATGCATTCTGTCCTTCCTCTGCTCCCCCTTGGGTATATATACATCCACAAAATGTACACTTGCCACTATAATGGCAATACTCCAAGGGACTAAAAATACAGTCCTGGGTTTTTTGGGCTGTTAGCTCAGGTTAGGTTTCCAAAGTAATTCCTGTAGTGCATTCTTCTGTTTTTCCATCGTCTCTCCATCATTTTGATTTACCTGAACTCCTTCAACAAACAGCAATGTGATTAAAATACAGACTAACCCCAAGCCTATCACTTCCTCACCAGTGTTTCAACAATACTTATACAGGTACATTTGTACAGGAACTGCGTGTGAGGAATAAATTGTTGGTGCAATAGAATGAAGTCATTTATGCAAACATGCTGTTAGATGCTTTGTAAGTCACACACTTTTCTCTCTCCATGCAGTCTTGGGCATGGACAGATGAGAAAGATGTGCCTCATTTCAGACAAACTTTTCATCTAGTATTTGATTAAATTTTAGGCCTTTTGTAGAGATATCTTATAGTTGTGGTTTACGATTTGAGTTGCCAGTGTTTGTTCTTTAAATTCCCTTCCAGCTTACTGTGAAAAGTGATACCAAAACTTGAATAGATTTTGGATTACACAAGGATCTGTAGTGCTTTGTTTATTATAGAATATTAAAGCATTCAGTACCGTGTGCTGTACCCTCACTTTGACTCTAGGCTGGTGTAAAATCCAAGGTACTCTTCCAAAGCAAACGGAAGAAGCCTTAGACTTGTACTGCCATCATGAGAGCAGCGCCTTACCCACCTGCACCATCTTAGGGATGATCTGATAAAGGACAAGCTAGATGAAATTTGGAAGTGTAGCCTTAAGAGGTCTGCAGAGCTGAGTCCCTTGGTCGAGTCTGGCATGCATTTCATGAGAGTGCCTCCTGGTTCATTCCAGCAGGAAATTTTTATTGCCCACGCTCCCTAGTCCTCCAATCCTTGACAACCAGTTTGGTACAGCTCTAATGGCATGTGATCTGGTGGTAGGGGAGGCTACTCCTTTAGAATGTGATCCTGAAATGTATTTTTAATTTGATACTCAAAAAAACCCTATTACTGTATGAGCATCTTGGCTGGCTCCAACCCTTTGGAGCAATTCTAAGCTTGGTGTCTGTCTTTCCCAACAGCAGGGCTACATTCCTCCTGCCAGATAGTGGATTTGGCATGTGTTTTGCCTGATGACAGTCTACTGGAGCTAAGGGAACAAAGTCTCCTGAACTGACTAGTTCTGAATACAGGAGGTGCAGCACTACGAGGGAGCTTTCTTTTGGTTATCACTGTGCTTCAGCAATTTTCCTTCTGGATCTTGTTGTTCTGCCTTTGTTCCATCTACCTGCCCTGCCGTACAGAGTGCTGCTTGGAGGGAAAGGTTTGCTCTCAAGTGTAATCAGCATTTTCTCCAAACCAATACCTGCTTGAGCTATTCTGCATTGTGTCTTTAATTGTGTCTTTATTCAGTGGCTCTTGCCATAAAAGAATATAAAAACTCAACACATCTTCCTTTAGCTCCCAGCCCCAGATAAATAGGTTTTGCTGTACTAATTATTTATACATTGCCACAAGCTATCAAGATTGACTTCTTATCTCAGCTGCTTCAGCATTAACTTTCACAAATAAGGATGGCTTTGTGTCTATAGAGGACCCATTCACATAACCTTATTCATATTTCTAATAGGTAACTCCATGGTATGTAGTTAATGCATGACCTGCCAAATTTGTTACAGGCCGACAGAGCCCTTGACAAAAGCACAATAAAACTCCCCTGCTCTTCACTCCCATCTGATCTTTTCAGACAGGGAATGCATGTCTCTTCAAGACACAGTATTTACCAGGGCAAAAGCAGAATGATTTGACTAAATCAACAGGAAGTGTACTGAAACTCTTCCACCCACCCCCATCAGATATATCTGCAATGAATTTTAAAGCAATAAGCTTCTACCTTCATAAGCTTTCCAGTGACTTAGACTGAGAGCAATGTGCATGAAGTCTTTTTCCACTGGTATTGAAGTTTATGGAAAAGGAAAACTCTAGCTTACCAATTGTAATTTGTTTTCTACAAGTACAGTTACCATATGACTGAGGCCTTGCTTAGAATAAAAATGTTTGGTTTGCTATTAATTTTCAATGGCTTGGTTTTGCTGAGATTTGAAACAAGAAAAGAAACAAAATGCTGCTGGCTATCTCACAGAATGAATAAGATGCATAATGGGGTGTGACATAGTTCAATGGCTTCATGGTCTTTTCTGAGGAAGGTATTTGGGTGTACTGAGGGCAAAAAGGAAGTATGTTCCCATTCGCTCACGTCATGTATATCTAGATTCCAGCTTGGACACCTTGCTGTATCTTACACATGGGTGTACATTCATCTGGCCTGGCTGTCAGTCACAGATAGTGGCCCATGTTCAGGGTAGGACTCCGTCCCTCTCAAGTCCCCTTAGGGTTTCCAGCAAGAGGTAAGGCAGCAGTCCCTCACGGAAGATGAAAGTGTCAGGAGGCTGACCACGTTTCTGTTTAGTAACCCTCTGGTCCAAACATTACTTTATTTCCCCAACTGGACATTCGGATGCACTCCCATCTAAACAAACATGGTGTGTTCTATGTTCTGGTGGCACTTGGTTATGTCTAAGAATCCTTTGCTGTAAATCTCAGCTTCAAGTTCCAGCTGTTTGCTGCTGAAGTTCCCTAAAATATCAGTGCAAGGGCCCTTCTGTATTACAGAAGGTCACCAGTATTGTTACCTTTTTTATCTTTGGTTAAAGCATCTAAAGTTTGTCCTTTGCAGCAAGTTAGCTTCATGTAACAGACACCAAAAGCATCTGTAATAGCACCAAACCAACCACAGGGCTGATAAGGAAACCTGAACATCAGCATGTGTTCAGTTTAGCACAAAACCACCCTCACACGGCACCAAGGAAAAGATCATGGATCTGAAATTCAAGCTCAAAATATTGAGTGCAAAAAGGCAGCGGACTCTGATTCCATTCACAGAAAGTGTTACCCCATCTTAAATTGAGATGGTTGGCACAAAGATTTGATTGCTATACTGAATTTCCACTTTCTCTTTGCCAAACACCACTGTGGAAATCAATGATGAGGAAAATTGTCTATCACCCTTTCCCATTAGCAGACACTATCATGTTTCAAGATATCCTGGGAGAGACTGTGTTTGCAAGTTGTGTATCAGCCTGGTGTAATAGACCAGCACCAGCTGTATGTACCTTATTAGGCCTCTTTCTTTGTTGTGCTATGCCTTTTGCAGGCGCTGGCATGGCTACAAGTCTAGATCAAGATGACAATGTGATGCCAGTGTTCAGAGACAAATAGCTACAGAAAACACCAAGATATAGAAAATCAAGACGCTTAGTCCCTAGTTCTCACAACCATGTAGAGCTTGCAGACGCAGCTATAGAAAACCTCTGTGAGAGAACATGAAGCTGCTGCTGCTGTTGGTTTTTACTTCACAGTAGGCAAAGATAAGGAAAAACAACCTGGCTGCTTTATGTTGCTCAGTGTACCTGTTCCTATATTTGAGCTCCAAAAACATTACTTAGATTGGATATAAGGAAGAAATTCTTTCCTGTGAGGGTGCTGAGGCACTGGAATGGGTTGGCCAGGGAGGTTGTGAGTGCTCCATCCCTGGTGGTGTTCAAGGCCAGGTTAGACGAAGCTTTGGGTGCCATGGTTTATTGTGAGGTGTTCCTGCTTATGGCAGGGGGGTTGGAACTGGATGATCTGAAGGTCCTTTCCAACCCGAACTATTCTATGATTCTATTCTATGATTCTATGAACCTAAAGTAGTTACAAGAACAGGTCTTCCCTGAATAACCTAACCCAGAGTTTGACAACACAAGCACATTTACACAATCTTTGAAGCAGATGTGAATGCTCTCTGGTGTATCTGAGCTGCTGCTGTTGGCACGGCATGGATCCAAGCTCATTAGATCTGCCAAGCTCTAGCCCTGTACAGCCCTGCACATTAATTGTGTTAATGCAATTGCACAACTTCTAGATTCAAGCTGCTTCTCATTGCTGTGGCTCTGTGTGCAGGAACAGCGCCTTGGACTCTCTTGCAACAGGCAGTGTAGATGCACTAGTGGAAGAGTGTCTTCCCGTGTCAGCAGCAGCAGTGTGGGAGAGCAGAGCTCTGGCTTGGGCATGAATGCAGAATCACTGCATGATCTGGAGGCCTCAGCAAGTGCTGAGCATGTTTCAGCACCACAAATGCAAAAAGCAAAGCTGCTTTCTTTGGTCACTGTTGGAAATCAATTTTCCAACCTCACTTAGCTCTGCTCCTCATCTTGATCTCGAGGGTTTTTTCCCAACTATTTGCCCTTGACGATGTTTATGGCAAGTTATGGTTATTTTGGTTTAACTATGAATTGAATCATATTATACAGCCATTAAAATGCAGAGTTTTGTCTGCCACACCAGGAAAGTATTAGATGAAATTGTCCTCATCCTTGATGGAGTTTATTTTTTTTGCTATCAGTGTTTCTCAGACAAGCCAAGTGTCACATTGAGGCATGATTTACATATTCATGATATAATTTGTATTCAGTAGCATTGCTTAATGTTTTCTGGACAGTTTTTCATACTAAGAAGTGTTAAACTCAAGAGACTATGCAGGTAACCTGAAAAATGGCCTGTAGGGATGCTGGGGAGGGGCTCTTCATTAGGGACTGCAGTGACAGGACAAGGGGGAACGGGTTCAAACTGAAACAGGGGAGGTTTAGACTGGATCTAAGGAAGAAATTCTTTCCTGTGAGGGTGCTGCGGCACTGGAATGGGTTGGCCAGGGAGGTTGTGAGTGCTCCATCCCTGGTGGTGTTAAAGGCCACGTTGGACGAAGCCTTGGGTGCCATGGTTTAGTGTGAGGTGTCCCTGCTTATGGCAGGGGGGTTGGAACTGGATGATCTTAAGGTCCTTTCCAACCCGAACTATTCTATGATTCTATGATTTTTGCAAAATACCACTTGTAAGTCCAAAATAAAAGTTACTTGCGCAGCATGAAATACCCTTTTTACAAGAAAATAATCAGGAATGCCCTTTTCTAAGAGGTGTATTTGTTTTTCTGCTGCTGCTTGACTGTATCTCAAACAGCTCTTGGACAATGGATGTGACTGAGGCAGTGCTGCCAGAGCTGGCTGCAGGGCCATTATTCTAGTACCTGTTCGTCTTCTGATATGCAACTGTCTCTCAGTCAAGACACACAGCCTCAATCCTGAATGTTATTACAACCCATGTGTTTAGTCTGTCGTGCCCTACTCTGAGCCATACACAGCAATAGGTCCATGAGCAGTAGAAGAAAGTTATTACATGAAGGTCTTCTACTACATAGCTATAAATGCAGGTTCCAGCACAGACCAGCCTGTCCCTATACCATGACAGGCATTTCTGACTTTGGGCTGGGACAGCAAGAAGACTTAAGGGAGGTGAGGGGAAGAGGAGTAGCACTGCAAAGCACCCTGACTGTGAAGACAATGAGCTGTGGTAGGGGAAAATCCCTGGGGCATTCCTTGCACCCTAAGCAATGTTCTGAGCACAATCCATTTTAAAGAGAACACAAGAAAACCAACCTAGTTTAAAACATATAAACTAACCAGCTTTTCTGTGACCCTGTCTAAAGGCATCCCCACTGTGCATTACTCTGTTCTATGGTTGGATCTTAGGACAAGAACTCTCCTCTCAGGTGACCATATGTTCAGCAACCCTGATTCAATTTCCATTGGCAATTATACTGCTTCTGCATGTAATTTAGATACCTGCTTGCACACACACTCACAGTCCCATTTCTTCCCTTGTGACTGACAGAAAGTGGGAGCCTCCTTCCAGAAGCAGGTTAGTATTAGACAAGGAAAATGCCAAAAGTAAAACCTCTTAAAAGCCCCTCCAAGCCACAACAGCTGTGGATGGTGATTAGCTTCATGTGGTGACAGTTGCATTTTCATCCAGCTTTAGTATGTGTTTGTTTTCTCTTTCAGACATTTGCCCTTGCTGAGACTACAGCTGCGTGTGCCCCCTGTGGACCCACCAGGACAGATACTGCTCCTAGAGGGAAAGCAGCCAGCCACCTGGGAAGGATTACCTTCTGCCCTTCCATGCCTCTTGGTGTCTGCCACCTTCTCCACTGGCAGCTCACTGAGCTCTGCTCTGCAGAAAGCACAACTGAACACTGATGTCTCCACGTCACTCTCTTCAGGTGGGAATGTGTTTGGTGGTCTATGGAAACAGATGACAAGGCAAGTACTGTCTCTGTTGGAGTAGGAGGGGGGAACACTGTGATATTTGTGATCTCACTGCAGTCAGAGGAGTCAAGGGTGCAGGCATCTTTCCATACATACCCTGAGATGCATCTTAACTAGTTGTACCAAATGAAAAGAGGTGATGCTGTCACCTTGAAGAAGAGGTTAGAGCAGTTCCTTTTTTATTACAAGTACTAGCACATTTTCTAGCCTGAACTTCTTCCTTTATACCCATTTGTTTCTTCAGGCCAATATCCTTTTCTATATTTCATAGAGCCACAGACTGGTTTGGATTGGAAGGGACCTTAAGGTTCATCCAGTTCCAAACCCCCGCCATGGGCAGGGACACCTTCCACTAGAGCAGGTTGCTCCAAGCCCCGTCCAACCTGGCCTTGAACACTACCAGTTCTTGCAGTACACAGTTCTTATAACTACGCTTCATAGTTACAGTCACAATCTCCCTAAAAGAGATGTTAAAAAGGCTCCAGGAGGCTGGACCAGCCAAAGACCTGGTCTNACACTACCAGGCACTGCCAGTTCTTGCAGTACACAGTTCTTATAACTACGCTTCATAGTTACAGTCACAATCTCTCTAAAAGAGATGTTAAAAAGGCTCCAGGAGGCTGGACCAGCCAAAGACCTGGTCTGGTTCTGGGCTGGGAAGAACACTGAACTTGTTAACAGCTTCCTACTTCTGAAAGGGAAACAAAACACAGATCCTTGCCCAGGCTGTTTGAAGCTCTTTGGAAGCTATGAGAATATTTGCTGGTAAAATGTCAGACTGAAGCAGAAAAAGCAGCACTGGTGCCAGGGTGCCATCAGGTCCCAGATATGACAGCAGTGTCATGTCCCCATCACCAAAGTCCCCCGTATATACCTAACAGCTTTCAAAGATAACTCTCTTCCTTACTTTTTGTACCCAGTCAGTGTTCCCTGTTGCAACTTCCACTATGAATGGATAGGGAAATGGAAGTGGTAGGTGAGCTATCAAAATGACAGTTACCAAATTTGCTCATGGATTGATAGACCTGGCAAAGTTTGATGTCCAAACAGTACAGCAATGGTATAGGAGTAAGCTTGTCAATCTAGTACTGTATACTTTTACAAGAGTAACTCTTTTGCTCTTTCAAATGGCTGCACTTTTCAGTTCATTCTGCATTAAATGAAGTGATAGGCTGTTGCTTTAGAACAGTGGTATAATACTGTAATTCATTCTCCTAGCCCAGCCTGTCTTTCATAGCCATGCCATGGCTTGGTTCGCCCCATCCTTGGAAACATGGCTGGTTCATGTTCACCACTGAGCAAAGATTCTCATTTCAACTTGTGGTTCAATTCAGCTCACATTTTCACAGTTCTTTTGTCAGCTGAACTCCCCAGCACAACCCCTGCTGCACTTACACTGACATTCACTCACTACTCTGTTAACATCTCATTAAACTACACCCCAACGGCGGCTGTAAGGACAAATGTTTGGAGGATAACAAGTTCTATTTGCATAACTCCACTCATACATCTATCTTGGATAATAACTGTTCAGAACAAACAGGAACACCTACCCAATCCAGCTGAAGTGCCAGGAGAAAATGAGCTGGGCACGATTCAGGACGTGAGGATGGTCAGAGACTGATTCAGCCTGATACTAATAATTACTCTGCTGTAAGTTTTCTAAGGGCATCTTGCTACACTGGTTAACTTCTTTCCTTTCACATTTCAACTTAGTTTACCCTTACTTATTGATCTAAGAAATGTTTACTGAATTTCCTCTAAATGCCCTAATGTTTCATACTACAAACAGCAAATGTTTGCCCTGGCACTGGCTACTTCTGCCATCCTTCCATGACTGCTGTGAACTGAGGTCTGGGGCAAAGCGTCAATCAAGCAGCACAAAGGTACCAGCCTCTAGCAAAGAAAGCAAGAACTACCAGAGCCCTGTAAGGACAAAGGTGCTCTACAGTCCTGTCTTCCTATGGACAGACATGACAAGAAAATATCTTCTCTCATGCATACCTGCCTTTCCTGGCTTTTGTCTGCTCCTGAGCAAAACTGCTGTAACTGTGAGTGTGAGCTCTGAGCTCACAACAGCCACTGCCCAGGAACACTGTCCAGCAAGCACCATAGGTTTTACTGGGGGGTTGAGTACTTTTAGGTAGGGACCTTTATGAGCTTTACTTAGCTTTCTTTAGCTCTTCCACCTTTTTACTGTAGACTAAACTGTAATAGCAGAGTACCTGCAAAACCAAGGAGAACTGTGAAACTGCTCAAGGCCACCAAATGGCCTTACAACTGAGAGATGGCAGTGCCATGCCAGGCAGTGCTTGGGCCACTGACAACCCCAACCTGCCTCTACCTTTCCTTTGCTCTGGAATGAGTGGGGCACAGTGCTTTGTATGTAAAACACAGAAGTGCTTTCAGTGGTATTTCAGTGCTTTCAGTTGTGACTGTCCTACCAGGTCAGACTGTGGAAGCTGTTCTAGGAGCCTGGTACTGTTTGGCTGATTATAAGCAAATGCTTACTCAGGAATTAAATCCCTTGGACAAAACTTTCAGTCCTATGATTCTGGGGGAGCTTCCTACTCCTAAGTCACGGACTGCCTCTTAGGCATTATGGTTTGAAAGACATGCATGGTGTGAAGGCCTCATTACATGATCTTCAGAACACTAAATTAATCCCCACACAGGAGGATTTCTGTAGAAATCAACCTGTAGGAAGCATTTCCTTTACAAACTCCTATGTAAAGGGCCACTGCTTCTACTGTGAACGCTAACTGGATTTACATCCAAAGCTGCCTGTTGTGGTTTAAACACAGCCACACAGCTCATTCACTCACTCAACCCGCATTTTCTTGCCTTCCCCTGCTTCCAGAGAGATGGGGAGGAGAATCAAAAGAATGCAACTCCCACAGGTTGAGATAAGAACAGTTTAGTAACTAAGGTATAACCCAGATCACTGCTGCTACCACCAATAGTAATAATGATAAAGGAAAGAACAAAGGAAAAGAATACAGCACCTCACCACCCACCGACAGATAACTCACGACACCCCAACCCAACTGAGCGCCGACCAAATACCTCCTCCAACCCTCCAGAGCACTCGCCCTCCCGGGTAACTCTCAGGTACATCCTGGGCATGATGTGCTACGGTATGGAACACCTCTTTGGTCAGTCTGGGTCAGGTGTCCTGTCCCTCCTTCCTCCCGGCCTCTCCTCCTCTCTGAAAGAACATGAGGCTCACAAAGTCCATGCTCAGAATAAACATTACTTAGCGACAACTAAAAACATCGGTGTTATCAGCTATGTTCCCGGGTTGAGTCAGAACACAGTGCTGCACCAGCTACTAAGAAGGAGAAAAATTGACTGCTATTGCTGAACCCAGGACACTGCCCCTTCTGCTGCCTGCCTTCTAAGCTGTTCTGCCTATGCTTCCAGCTCTCTCCATCTTGCATGTGTAGTGCTTCAGCTTTCCTAACTCTTTGCTGTGTTACCCTGGCTTTCCCTGCAGCACTCTCATTTGCATGGGAGCAAAGATGCCTCAAAGCACCAGGAAGCCTAAAGAGCAGGCAACCCCTTACAGAAGCATCCTTTACCAAGGAGTCCATTCGATTGCTATCAGACATGAATGAGTGGTCACCTTCCTCACTTGTTACCTCTGAAAATACCCCAAACAATTGTGATCAAAACCGCAGAAGAAGAGGTTAAAGAAAGGAAGAAACAAGATGCAACTGACTGTAACTCAGCCGTCCGGGGATGTGGGATACGGTTTTTGCCCTGCTGAGGGTGGGTCAGTATTTGTTTTCTTCACATTTTCTAGTTCTGGTTACATCTTTGTCACTTTGTTCCCTCTGCCACTTTTCGCTGCTGAAAGTGCTGGAGAAGGAAAGCTACAAAACACGGGATTTCCCATTCCACCTCACATGCTTTTCAAACGCTTCAACTCAGATTTTTACAGTAACAATAGTTTATAATTGTGGAGCATTTCAGCCAAATACATTAGTGTGCATTAAATCTCCCAGTCTCCTGCAGGCCCTTAGGGGATGCAGCAGACAATGTGTGTCACGGCTGGGTACACTGAAGCTGTGGTGAAGGCAGGCAAGCTGTACAGTTGAGATCCTAATGCCAGCATCTTCTGTTCCTGCTCCTTTTTGGGACTTTAAATCCTTTTCAGAGCAGGAAGTAGACTGAGGAAAAAAGCCTGGCCTTTAACGCTTTAAGAAGTAGTTTGTATTCGTAATACCACAAACAACAGGGCAATGCAGGGCAAAATGCAGTGAGAAGCAAAGGCACAGGACATTGACTTCAAAAACTACTGCAGGACCAGAAAGCAGAAGACCATTTCCCTGCTCTTTCATTTTGACTTGCTTTGACAACCTCACTTCACCCTAACGTCACAGGAAATCACAGTCCAATTTTTCTATGGCTCAGTGTTAGATATAAAAAACCCTATATAAGTTTTGCATGTTTTGTTTCAGAATAGAACAGAGTTAATATTTATAGGCTTTGCCTAGCAGGGGTTGCCTAGAGCACCAAAACTGCCTGCTAAGTCCCCTCCCAATTAAAACAAAAATGGATAGGTTTTACTATTCCTGTGTTCTTCTGCCTTTTCACTTGACTGAGCATTACTGGATGCTGTCTCTCTGTCAGTCACATTTCATCTTATTCTCTTGCCTCTAGCCTTTTTGGTCTAGGATTGATTTTCTCACCACTTTAAGCAGAAACTGTGAGATCTCTATATTGGTGCATTTCTTGGAGCTTTATGCAGTAGTGGCAGTGAGCTGTATCCTACATGCAGCTGCTGAATATCTTTATTCCCCCTCTTGAAGGCAACGGAAGTTAGAGACACTCAAGGGTTTTAGAGAACATTCAGAGTTTTACATAATCAAATTCATTTTGGATGCTTCTAGCAAATGTTTCCATGAACGTGCACGCATATTTATATATAAATGCATATGAATGTGTGTAGGCATGTGTGCAGCTGCATGTATATATGCACATGTTTTCTGGCTGGAAAATTTTGCTTTATAAATAAGTTTGTCTCTCAGCTGTGGGAAACATATTAAAAGCTCTCAGTCCTTTGAACACAACTGAACAAAGCTGCATTCCACACATACTCTGACAGTTTGTTTTGTAATAAGTAAAATAACCTTTGGCTTAATTGGTGATGTGAACAGAATACCTAATTCCTACACCATCCTCCATGTGAGCAGCTCAAAGCGCCCCTGTTGCAGTTGTTTGCTCAGGTAAACTGTGCCTTAGATATATGGGATGTTTGCCTTCCTTGCTCATAAGAAGCTTTTATGGAAGAGGAGAAAATTGTACTCAAAAATAGGAACCGTAAGACTGATTGTTTCATGTCATGAGAAACAGCCTTGCCCCAGGCAACATCTATTGTCTCTGACCCCAGACAAAGTTCAGCATATATTACATCTCTAAAACTTCAAATACCACACTCACCAGCGGTTCACCTGCAGTTCATCTGTGGCAACTTGAACAATATACTATGAAATGAAAAACAGCTCCCATGCTTTCCCAGTTTACAGTCCTTAAGGCACATTAGGATTTCAGCACCGATTTCAGACACAAAGCTTTAGAATCAGCTTTTTCCTTTAGCTGATTCTCTGATAGAATTTTCATTAGAGCTGTTTCCTGTATCATCATCCTTCTCCCACAGAAAATACCTTTCCCTAAGTAATTGTCAAGCCAGCAAACAAAATTTATAATTAGAGAGGTGTGGGGGAAGGAGGCATTGGAATTTTATCTCACATTAGTTTAAAGCAGCATTTAAATTTTCATCTGAATTAAGTAATACATTTAATTCACTTTTTTCCTAAGCCATACAGAGAAAGAAGAGAGAAACTATCCCCTATGCCAAGACACTTTAGGCCTTAATGGTCCTGTTCAGATTCACCTGGAAATTCCACCCACATCTTCTGCCCATGGGCCCAGGAGCTCCCTGATCAGGAGCTTAAGGACATGGCTTAGTGGGGGCCTTAGCAGTGCTGGGTTAATGGTTTGACTCAATGATCTTAAGGGTCTTTTCCAACTTAAACAATTCTGTGATTATATTTAACCTCAGCTTAGGCACAGTAGTTGTAGCTTGTAAGAGTCTGAATTCCCAGCTCAGTAGCAGCCATGCCTATGCCAGGCAATGGATGTGTT
The DNA here is from genome assembly GCA_002631895.1 of Agapornis roseicollis. Lineage (NCBI taxonomy): Eukaryota > Metazoa > Chordata > Aves > Psittaciformes > Psittacidae > Agapornis > Agapornis roseicollis. The sequence goes on from NDXB01011120.1 coordinate 15,539, forward strand.
GATCCTTACTTGTTAAGCTCACTTCCTAGCTTAACCTCAGACCTGCATCACCATGAACTCACCTGATTCTCTGGTCTCATGGTTGACTGTTTGCCGTCCCCGGGTCTGCCTTGGCACTGGGAGGCTGGGCCCTGGATTGCCGGCTGTGTTTTCCCAGTGGGTTCCCACCTCTTTGAGAGCAGCTGGATCTTGCCATGCACTGATGCTCTGAATGTTGAGTGTTGTCTCCCTGTAACAACAGAAAGAGACAGATAACAGCTATGCAGAAAACTTTCTAGTAGAAGCTCAAACAACAACAAATCTTTAAGGCTAAACTATGTGAAGGCTAGGTAGTTTCAGCTTCATGCATATGTGATTGGAAGCAACAGGTATAAGCTGTTATTTTTCAGTTCTATCTCTTAGAGATATTGGTGTGTTCTACAATGGGATAAGCTAGAAATTCCAACAACCATTCTGAATAATGTCACTGTTGCAAATACTTCTGGTGTATCCAGGCCAGCTCAGGATCACTGAGAAGAAGCATTGGTGACTGTTCTGTGTGCCTTTGCTGCAGGCCAAAAGCCTAAACAGGGGACCTCAGTACCTGAATTGGTTTGATCCCATATAACTTACTGACAGGAAAGGTTTCTCTCAGTGGTAACTGTGATGGATGTATCACCTGCCTGCAGTTAAAGCTGACTGTCCTTCTGTGTGTGAGTGTGAGATCCCGGTGCCTGAAGGAAGGCAGCTCTGTTGGAGAAGAGGCTGCCCTCTGGCCTTTCTGCAGCACAGGGATGTGTAGGATGTTTGCTGATGGCCCTGCTAGCTCAGAAGCATTCAGTGTAAGTCCATGGAGTGCACGTGTGCTGCTTGGCACTGCTTCTGTTTTGTTGTCTGGGAGATCTTCACCAGTTACTGTGAAGGAGATTACTGGCAGGTAGAAAAAAGTGAGTTTGCAGGAGGAAAAGAGGAAACCTGTTGGGGAGAGTAAAGTTCAGCTTCAATTGGAAGTCTATTACTGACTCCTCACGTTCCTCTGTCCAGCCTGAGAAACTCCCACATCTTTCAGCCTATTGCAGATACAATAGACATTTCCAAAAGTTTGACTCCACGTGATGGTTTTCTACCTCCCCTCCCTTTAATGTACAAGGCTCACGTTAACCTTTGTGGGATTTCTGTTTCGTGCCATACAGAACAGTTTTACAGTATTTGATTTCTCAGAACGTATCAAAAAAGAACACAAATCCAGATCTATTTGAAGTATTTGATGGTGGGGGCTTGTTTTTACTGGAAAAGAAATTAGACAGAAAAAAAGAGAGGCAGGGGAAAATGAAACATAAGACCCCCATGCAGGAGTACTACACTGGATCTGAAACCATGCTGCTAAGCCTTGCACAGCAATTCCAAAAGTTTTCTACAAAGAAAGATAGTTTGATGAGCAATAATGATTTTGTTTGATGTGAGCTGGTATGTGTCAGTAATTCGTGTGTATTTCCCTATTCCTGGGATACAGCTTAAAGCCAAGATGACACACAGTGTGGACAGCTCTCCAGATCCTGCACTGGGAGCAGGCAGCCTTCCAGTGCAAACAAGGACCTTTAAGTAATGATGATTAATTCATCAACCCAACAAACTGGAAAGCTGGATCTCACTGCATGGCTCATTAACCTAAACAATATTACACTGCTAACACTAGTTAAAGTCACATATAATAGTGACTGACACTAAAGGGAATACCAAGTGGCACGTTCATCCATTATTCACTCCTTAAACACTTGTGCCTGAGCAGGCTGATGAAACACGGAGGGGTACATGGGCTGGCTTGAGAGGGCCCCCCAGGAACATGTAGAAACTAGAATTCAGGCTTTCATCTCTGCAAAGCAAAGCAACACCAGATATGCTGTGAACAGTGGCATCAGATGCATATTAACTCCTAGGAGACCAAAAGTCCCCCATGCCAATCAGGTCTGTCTCTACACAAGAGTGTATCATTCAGCCCTAATTCAGGGCTTGAATTAGAATCTGGCGAGACTCGCTCATGGCATTTCTATGCTTCCCTTAATTGTCACCAGCACAGCAAGGAAGAGCTGAGAGCTGTTCACCTGCACCAAAGGGTGATTACTTCAGCTGCTATCCCTGCCTGTGTTCTAGCAGATATAAGCCATTGCCCAGGGCAGAATGATGGTTCTTCTGCAATTATTTCTTTACACTTCCATTTGCAGCTGAGTTGATACAAGAGTTGACAAGTGGGATGCACTTTTGGTACATCATTGAACTGAAACGCAGTTTACAATGAACTCTTCTAGAACACCTCTTGAAGCAGCTTCTGGAGTTGTTCTGTGCACCAGCTTTTCCATGGTCCTGACTGTTGGGGAAAATGAATGTTCTTTATTTAAATTGAGACTCCTGTACCGTTGCCTTCTGTCCCTTTGGATGAGCAGTACTTCTGTGTCGTGAGGGAAGTTTCACAACATCCTATTTGCCTTTTCTTGGGTTTGTTTTACTTCAGCTTTCTTTTTTAATTCCTGCTGGGAAAACCTCATTACAAATACTGTTTCTTTCTTCTGTACTGGTTCGGTGTGTGCAAATTGGACATGAGAGTCCCGTTAACGGTAACAGAAAATGTACACCTTAGTGTCCTTTCCCATCAGGCTGCAATTTGTCCTGTCCCTTTCAGTTTTCCTGTTGATAAACTCTTTGCTTTCCTATTTAGTATTCCAAAGCCCAGCTACCTGAAGCTTTAGCAGCTTTATTCACCATAGTTAAATTGAATTTGCAACTACATATGCTTGTAGTTAGCTGAACCGCAGGCATGCACACAGGATTCTGCTCTCTTCTTTTGACATAATATGCTGCTTACATTTCAGGGTCCTTGCTGTCACCCCACCAGTCATTCTTTCTAGTACTGCTTATTGTCCCTGTCCCCTGTGCCCCCCTGCCTTTTTTATCTCCTCCTCTTTCTTCTGAATAAAGCAACATTTGCCCACCAGCAAACTTGATTTAAATGGGTGGTATATCAGGCTTGCTCACATTTTCAACTACCATTTAAAAGCAATACAAACAGTTCAGTTATTACCTGACTGGAAATGATTGCAATTAGTTCTGCACTGCGTACTGGGTCTCGGGACTTTGCTCACTGCCTTTCCAATGAGTGCAGCAGTCTCTTCACTGCTTTGGATTACCATCATGAGCGGTATTTGCCTAAATCCAACTCCCTTTCTCTAATCTGGCAGCCAGTGCTGGAAATAGCTTGAAGACCGTTCTATTTCACAGGCTAGCAGTGATCTAGCACCTGCTGACTTACACTGACTGTGTTGCTTTCTTTTTGTGCCAGCAGTTTCAAGGCACTATAAATGTCCAGTAATATTATTCTTGAGATACAGCTGTGGAGGTTCTCAATGTTGTTCTATAATTCACCTTTCAGCAAGTGTAGGTGAACAAGGGAGATTTTCATGTTACACCTCATGCTGGGGTTTGTGGGGAAAGAAACCGCAGGTTCACTTTGGTTAAATGGCTGATAAAATATGAACTTGTCTTTGTTAGTCTGACACTGAGCAAGAGTAAAAGGCGAGTGGAAAACTAAACCCAACATCTGTAGCTAATTACTCTATGAAAGCAAGAAGAGTTAAAACAAGATTAAACCCAAACTGCACAGGAACAGCAGCTCTCCTGGCAGAATGATGCTTTCCTGTCCCTGTTTGCCCTGCAAAGAGACAGTTTCCTGGCAGTTGAAGTCACTGTGGGATTGATACTTCTTGTCAACAGTGAATGGGAAATGCAAACATTGCTTTCAGTCAACCCATATTTTTGTTTGGTTGTATGGGTGACTTACTGCAGTTTCCATATGGCAATGTCCCCTTCATCATGAAGGATTTAGGGGTATTTTTAGCAGGTTGTCCTGCAGCTGTGCTTTCTTCTCTGCTAATTCCAGATGCATCTCTGTAAACATGATATGCAATATGGAGAAGAAAAGTGTGTGATTTGGAGGGCTTTATTTTCCCCTTTCACTCCCCATCTGTTTCTTTCAGTACTAAGGATAATGGAAGATGCTATTCTGCATCACGGAACTCCTACATCCCAAATGTGTTCCCTGGGGAATACTATTTACCAATGATATTCTATGCTAGCACACACTGAGGGATCAGCATGACAGATCTGCTAAAGCAACCTGCAGCCATAACTACCTGATAGTTGGAATACAAGCTGCAAATCATCTCTACCTTGTAGCAAGGTGTCCTGGGTTCAGCTGTAACAGTTCTTTTCCTCCTTCTTAGCAGCTGGTGCAGTGCTGTGTTTTTGACTTCAGTATGACAATGGTGCCAATAACACACCAATGTTTATGGTTGTTGCTCAGTAACATTTACCCTGATCGAGAACTTTTCAGTCTCATGCTCTGCCTGTGAGGAGGAGCACAGGAAGCCAGGAGGAAGCAGGGGCAGGACACCTGACTCAAACTAGCCAAAGGGGTATTCCATCCCAGAGCACAACATGCCCAGTATAGAAACTGGGGGGGAGTCACCTGGAAGGCCCAGATCACTTCTCAGGTCAGGCTGGGTATCAGTCAGCAGGTGGTGAGTAATTGAATTATCTCCTCTTGTTATTTCCCTTATCATTATTATTATTGGTGGTAGCAGCGTGGCTTGTGTTATACCTTAGTTACTGCACTGCTCTTATCTCAGCCTGTGGGGTTTGCATCCTTCTGATTTTCCTCCCCATCCCTCTGGGAGCAGGCAGGAAGAATGTGGAGAGTGAGTGAGTGGCTGTGTGGTTCTGAATTACTGGCTGGGCTTAAGCCACAATAGACACCTAGGTTTAAGGGGTTTAAAGAAGAAGGGTGGATGATCACTGTGTGAGGATTGGGGAAGGAAATGTCATCAAGCAACATTCACAGGCAAAATACAAAGTAAAAACAAAAAAGACTACTGAGCACTGCTGATGGCAGATGCTGGTTGAGCAGGATGCAAATTGCAATCAACCCCTTACAAAAATAACTGGAACAGACTTTGTCTTCTATTTGGAGAGTTGTCTTTTTGCATTTGCTGCTCTGTCTTTTTTCCTGCCCCTTCTTCCTAGGATTTTTAAAACTCTATTTTCTTAGCAGCACTTCAGGATGATCCATGCTTGCATAGGGCAGTCATTAGGAAAATGTAGGCAAAGCTCCTCCATAAATTTGCAAGGAGAAGTGCACACAGGGTGACCATTTCACTCTTCATTTCACTGCGGAGTGAAAGAAACCAAACTCACCTTCTTGCAGCACCAAATACCACTGACCCAATAAATAAGTTTAGAAACACTGAATGAGAGTCAACAAATACTTGACAGGATGTGAAAAGCTTAATGCTTCCAATGGAAAAGGTAGAATTGGAAGCTAACGTCTCATTACTTTAACTAAAAAAAGAATTCGTGACTTTAGGTGTTTCAAACTCCTGGTTTTCTACATAGAAATGTCTGCAGCTTGCTGACTTGACCTTTGCATCTTGTTTCTTTCTCCCAAAGTATTAACATGGATGACTAAGAGGCCATTTAGATTTTGGTTTCAATTATTTAAAAGATCATAATCTAGTGCTGAAGCCTTCTCCTCACATTGCCAGCAAACCTGCCACAGGCTCCAGCTTGGAGTTTATTTGCAAGGAAATTGTGACTGGTTTAGGACTCTACCACCAAGAATACAAACAGGGTACTTTCAGCCGCAGCCCTTGGCAGAACACACTGAGTTTTAGCCAGCTGCCACCAGGTAGCATCATTTCATTGTAATCATGGATGTTCTAGGCAAGGAGGAGAACTTTCCTTACAGAATAAAGTACAGAGGAAGTTTGGGATGGTAGCATGTGGCACTTGAGAAAGGGGCCAAGTTCAGGTCAGCACTCAAGATAGCTCCCAGCAGAACCGGCAGAGGGAATTCAGGCGCTGAGCTTCCCACTGAAGCAGCAGTTACAGAGCTGGCTGTTGGGCAGATGGTGCTGTCTGGAATAGATATATTTGCATCTGCCTGAGCTCCTCATCATCCCTGGGAGCGGTTCTGCTCTAGCTGTGACCCTGCCACATCTGGCAGAGTACAAGAACTATTAAGAGGCAAGGCGTTCTATATAGATGATCTGCTGGTTGGTGTTCTGCTCATTTCAAAGCCACCTGTAAGCAAATTTTGTGTGAAATTTGCAAAGTAGATCATTTCCTTCTTCCCTGGTTTACAGGAATTGAATCTGGCACAGTCCTAATGATTGATACTTTAACTTTTCCCAAAGGTTTCCGTTAGAAGCTTTAGTTAGATCTGTAAAGGGTGCTTTGAAAGTAAACAAAATGACCTTTAGACAGCACCAGCTTTACTAAAAGTATTACAATAGCAAATTACACTGAGTGAAAGCAACTATCTGGTGGGGGGCAAAGAGAAACTGGAACTCAAATTCCACTCCCCACTTTTCCATCTCACTGAGTCTTCCTGCCAGGTCCTGAACAATCCATACTACTAGAAACTGTACTACTTGTTCTGTTTCTTCCTTCTCTCCTTCACTATATTATGTTCCATGGTGGTTCCTTATTGAACAGATGTTTGTCAAAGTATCCACGAGGTTAAGAACACAGATTGCATTTGCTTTAAATAGGAACTGTGTGTGCCTAAACTTCTTGAGCTTTCTAGGAAAACTTCCTACACTGTAACTACTGAATCTGCAAAACAGTGTAAGAGTTATGTATTGTATCCTAATGAAATGGGCCCTTAACTTGGAACTTGAACATGAAGGCTGGTCACAAATGCACTACAAGTAATGACAGGGTTATATTTATATACAGCTTTCTACTGATCTGGGTGTCTTCTGCAGTGTTTCAGTCTCTCAGCACAGTCGATAGGTAGCTGTGTCTGGATTACCTTCATGTTCTATACAGTCAAACGAGCAAAAAGCTAAGTGATGTGACTAGCAGTTTGTGATGAATAGAGGATAAGAGACTCAAAGGATTAAATCCTGCAAAGCTTATTTATGTGAGTAACTCTAACTGGTCTGGATCCTGATTTCATGCCTTACTGCCTTAATCCCAAATGAGCCTTTCTCTGGGTAACAAAGCAGCTCCAGAGAGAAAAGAGAAACATAAAACCTGTCTCACAGAAGTCATAACTTGCATACTGACAGCCCTCTAAGGGAAAGGGCTTTTAGCCCTCCTTCCCTAAGCAGCCATTTTGGGACCACGGTTGGATTCACTCAGACAGCTACCTCACTCTTCCAGCAGGGAATGTTTTATCTTCTGGCTGTTGATTTTGCTGTGATTGTGCACAGTTTGTTTTCAAATGAAGTTCACAATGTGGAATTAAATCCAGTGTGTGCAGAATGTAGGACAGAATGGTAATTTAAAGGCAAGAAAAGGTCTGGAAAGCCTGCAAGGGATATCAGAGAGGAGAAGTGGTTTCCATGGCAACAAATCCACCAAAATTTTTGCATTCATATTGATTCTAGTGATGGATGAGCCAATTTGGGCACAGGGAGGAGGAAAAAGAAAGGGGGGGGGGAATATTTAACCCTGATGAAGAATGCGTTTTCCTTGGGAAAAGGAAAAAAAAAGAGAAAAAAGAAAAACAGCTCCAGAATCCTTTCTTCCTGAAGCCCTTACCTCAGATCCCAGCTACAAGAGACTTCCTGCAAAGTATGGCTAGCCTGGCTTCTTTCCCTGGCATCAGGTGCAGTTTGTAGGGTGTTTTGTCCATTGTGCCCCTCAGCTGAGCTTGGCAGGGGAGAATGGGACTGAAACTGCCTGACTGAAATCCTAGGGGATGAGGGGACGTGGCTTCTCTGGTTGTGAGGGAACTCGACGCTGTGTAGCTGTTCTGAGCAGCGAGTGCTGGCGCAGGCAAAGAGCAGGGCAGGTGGGAGCTGTTTGTGCTGCAGTGAGCGACCTCAGGATGGCTCTCTGCTGTGCTCTGTGGTTGTAGAACACTTCCTTTTTCACCTCTGCCTTAGCTCGTTCTACAGCTCACACCAGGCAGCGAGCGATACGCTTCCCCTGTGCCGGTGTGAGTATTTCTGTGGCTTTCATGGTGGTGTGAGACAGGCACTCAGAAGTGCTCTGGGAGCACAGACCCGCAGCTGCTTTACCCATCCTTCAGTTGTTTTTCCTCTTTCATCCTTTATGCCACTGGAAATGAACCCCTTGCAGACTGTTCCACCCCTCAGTGCTGCTTAAAAGCCGCACTGTGCATGTTATCTAAATGTGTGCTCCCGTAGGTTTGAGTGGTGTGTAAGAGGAAAAATGAAGAAAGGCAAGTGAACCGATGGGCCTATAGCCTTCAATGAGAAACTTATCAATGGGCAGGACAAAGTATGTCGTGCTGTATGAGCTTATCTGGACATCATCTACACTTCAGGTAACACATGGTTCTTGCAGTCACTGACACAAAGCAACCTGAGCTTCACTAATCTGCCTAGCTATAGTTATGCAGGAATTTTGTGAACAGCTCTGAAGAGAATCCTTTAATTCTGATCATTTCACATTCTGTGCATGCCCCAATGTCATTGCTCTTTTAAAGAAATGGCCACGGTTTCTTGTTAATGCATTAAATGCTGTTGCAGAGGGACTGAAACCTTCTGGCAGTCAGTGGAGCTTTAGGGAAGACTGCCTGGCTTATCACTTCCACCCCATGTAGAAAAGGCAGGAAGAGGTTTATTCTGCTGTAGTGCTGAAAGCAAAAGCAGGAAAGCAGAAAATAGTGCTACTATTGCTCAAGGCATCCAGCAAAAGCCCAGTGCAGAATGCAGCAGCTGATTGCTGAGATCTCTGACAACACTTTCCAGTGCTGTCAGTGAAATCAGTGCCCTGCACGCTAACCTCCATTTGTAATACCTGCCCTCTAACAAGGCAATACATGCACAGATTAAGGGAACTAACTTGTGGCTACAGGCTACTGTGTCAGCAAGACAAGGCAAAGGTATAAACAAATGGGTCTTAATACACTTTCAGGTCCTTCTCAGTCCCTGTGAAAAAGCTAAACATAGCATTGCATAAACAGCTAGCATTGCATCTACTCTTTGTAGTACAGCAACGGTTAACATCATTTAGATTTAAGCACAGAATATGTTTTAAGTAGTTGTTTGCAGTATTCTGTCTGTCTTCCTGCAATATTCTTTCAAATCTCTAGACAGTCTCTGTGGATTAACTGAATTCCACATTGTCTTCTGTTGTAACAATGGAAAGGAAACAAAGCAAGTAGATGAGGGGCCTTGCTGAATACCCTGGTGACAAGTCAACGTCAGTGCCCTGTGTGCACCATTTAGGCAATTTTTAGGAGGGAAATGTCTTCCCCATTCAAACAGTGATAGAGAGCTGGAAAAGCAAGTCAGATCCTAGGTACAAGAGAGGAATTCAATGCCTGGACACACAGTGCATAAGTAAAGCTGTGAATATGCTTTTTAGTGCCTTCCTGCGTACAGAGATGTTCACCTTTAAGTAACAATTTCTCAGTTTCTGATTCAATGGATCAGAGAGCTCATCTGCTGTAACTTGACACAGTTTCCTTGAAGTCAGTGGATTTAACTAGGGGAGAATCTAAACCACAGTAGTTAGCACAGCTTTGATATTTGCAAATTATGCTCTTGAAATGGATATAAAAATCACAGTTATCCCTCATGAGAATAAACAAGGACTCTCAAAACTCAGCAGGCATTATGCAGTGTGTTAGAGTGCTTTCCAGCACGCTGTTGGACCTGTGTCAGTGATAAACTGACTCCAAGTCATTCTTTGTAGGAGCTCAGAGATAACTGGGATAGGCTGTTGAGCAGGTTCAGTGGATTTCTCCATGGCTTTGGGTATGGTTTCCCACAGTCTCCTCCTAGAGAAGCTGACAAGTGGTCTGTGTGATGGGGGGGGACACACACACACGACACTGGCTGACCAGGCAACCCCCAAGGATGGTGGTGAACAGCTCCTTGTCAAACTGGTGACCTATCATTAGTGGGGTCCCTCAGGGATCAATACTGGGGCTAACACTGTTAAATATCTTCGTAAGTGACGGTGGAATGGATTGATGGGATCAAACGTACCCTGATGAAGTTTGCCAATGACACCAAACTGAGTGGGAAGTGGACACTTTGGAAGGTAGAGCCACCCTGCAGGATGACCTGGATAGGCTTGAGGAGTGGGCTTATGGAGTTCAACAAGGACAAGGTCTTGCACCTGGGAAAACACAATCCAGGAGTGCAGCAGAGGCTGGGATATGCTCAGCTGGAAGCAGCTCTGTGGGAAGGGACCTAGGGGACACAATCTCAATAGGAGTGAACAGTGTGCAGCTGCAGCAAAGCAAGCCAAAAAGGGCAACACCAGCAGAGACAGGCATGCCATTGTCCTACTCTACTCAGCACATGTCAAGCCATCTCTGGAATACCGGGATCAGTTTTGGTCCCCACTCGTACAAAATAGATGTAGACAAGCTGAAGAGGGTCCAAAGAAGGGCCACAAAGATGATCCAAGGACTGGAAACCATGTGAGGAAAGGCTGAGAAAGCTAGGCTTGTGCAGCCTGAGACATCTAGTCCAGGTTATGCTTCGCCTAGAAAGGCTGATCCTGGAGTTTCCTTCCAGCCTGGGATTCTGTGGTTGTTTTGCACCACCATAGTAACCTGATACTGTTAGTGACTCCAGAAAGCGATCATGATATTGCTTCCCACTTACTAGAATTAATACCTTGTAGCACACCTTACATTTTAAAGCACTCCTGGAAAGCAAGGAATCCCCAGACTTCCCTGTGAGGGAGCAGTATTACACCTCCACTTCACAACTCCGAAATCTAGGTCACAACCACGCTGACTGGTTTGTCAAAGCCTCCCAGGGCACTAACAACTGAACCCAGATAGGACTGAGAGCAGTTGCTGACCACTGGGCCCACAGGCAACACATGGCCCTCATTCCTCATGCTGTAGGACTGGATTCCTCACTTGTTTGGGCTCCATAGCAGGAACAAATCTTCTGTTACTACCCAAGCATACCATCGTCTCTTTCATCCCTATTTTATCTATTCTTTACTAAATTAGCCTTCTGTAGACAGAAAGAGTATATTCTGCCCATTTATTTGTCTACAAATTAGACATATTACAGGAAGCCTGAAGATAAGACTTTGCCTTAATAGTCAATGTGGGAAAGATTTGGCCCTAGGGAATTCTCTGTTCTCATAAAGACAATACAGCTGTGTTCTTCAGCGGCTGCTGTGTGGGAAACAGCATCTGAGGGAGAGGAGCTGGGAGTGTGTGTGTATAAACTATAAACAGAATAACTAAAGACAGCCTTAAACTAGTGAAAACCAGGCATCAGAATGAGGAGCTGGAAGTCTGAAACCCTTCACTAGTCCTAGAATGAAGCAAGGGATGCATATAAATTGTCATTTCTTCTCAGGGACAGTCATGTATGAGACAGGAGGACTGACTCCAGGCTCTCAGAAGTGTGCTCCTTGGCAAATCAGACTCTAGTGAAAGCATTCTCATTGGTACCTCATTGGTCACCTAAACACTGAAGGAGAATGTAGCAGTCACACAGCCCTTCAAAAATATCCAAGGATGATGAAAACACATATAGGGAATAGCTAAATGAAGGTATAGCTATGACCAAAACGTGTCAGTAACAGTATCACTTCTACGTCTCTCATGTGGACTGATCATGCAATACTAATGGTAAAATCTTAGATATCAAACCAACTACTAAATTATATTTCAAAAGCTGAAAGGCTTGACCCTGAAGAGCTTTGTGGGTTTATAATTTAATGTAGATACAATGTCCCTAACGTACATGTTTGGGCTCATATTAACTACTTTCTGTTCAAAATATGGCAGCGGACACTGTGCAAGTATTATCGCAGTAAATCCAAAGTGTAAGCACAATGCCAAGTCCAACCTAATTAAAGCATATCAAGAATTAAACCATTCTTTTTTTAAGCTAAGTGCTAGTGGATCTGGGTTCTTTGCTAGTGGATAACACTAAATGGATTTTAGTCCACTAAGCTTACAGTTTGTTACTTCAAAACATCTGGCTAAGACAGGCATTAGTGAGCCATGATCTGTGCATGAGTGTTCCTGCTGCATGTGTGCATGTTAAACACAGTGTCCTGCGATTTCTTCCCAAAGAGTCAATTCGGATGCCTGCATATAGCTTAGGAAATGCTACCAGTTATGAGAAAAACAATAGGAGGGATAAGTCTGAACATAGTGCATTACCAAAAGGAAAGTACTGCACATAAATAGGATTTTGAGATAGAAAACATTATTGAAAAGCTTGAAATCTATAGAAATAAAGCCCTAGGTATTAGTATTGCCCATGAGAGGTTGTCAGATTATGATATTTTGAATCACTGTATTGATAAATACTCTGCATTTCCTTTCCGAAGTGGGGTTTGGGTTGGATTGGGTTTTTTGCATGTTACTATTGGTATCAGCAGTGTGTGTGTTGGCCATTTATGTATGATTTCCATGAAGCCCTTTGGAGCAAAGTGATTTGTCAATATAAATGTTGACTGGATTACCACAGAGCATAATGAATTTATGAGAAAAATAAGCAGGGTTCGTGTTATTTTGAAGTGTATCTGAATTGCTTACATGAAAGGAAGCGGGAATAGTAAGTCATAAAATTCCACGGTGTGCTGAAATCAGGAGATGATACCAAAACTGGGGTGATAGTGTTGAAGAAAAGGCTGTGCAGCAGTGTGCTTTGCTGCTTCCTGCAATGAGAATTTCTAAAAGCCCCAAGCAATGAGCACCCCGTGAGGGGATGTAATTGCTACCTTCTGTGGTCCCTGAGGTTTTGCTATCAGTTGAGCAGTCATGTGTGGCCTCAGCCTATTGCCAGCACCTCAAAATTACATTAACAGGCTCAGCAATGTGCAGCACTTTGAGTAAATCCACACCCAAACCCCGGAAGACTACTTGAGTGGAAAGGCATTCCAGATGGGAATTTAAATGCTAAATTTCATCTTGTGTTATTTAGCAGGTTAGTTTATCCCTCATTTGTTTGCCATCTGTCATTATCTCAGGAAAAATGCTTGGAACCCATCAGCCTACAAAATCAGGGAAGATTTTTACCTCAAATCAAAAATGAACACTTAGAAGAAGCAATTCCAGAACAATTCCAAATGACAATTAGGGAAAATTTTGTTTTGCAGTTGTTGCTTGAGTTAGTAAAGGAAGGACCACTCATCCAGCCTGGAGCTGTTCATTGTGTTTCTGCACACACAAGTGATCAGATGCGGGTACATCTGTCTGGCAAACCTGTGTTATGGACTGATCTGAACCAATAGACTCAAAACTGGACCAAGATTACAGTATATTCTCTCCATTGGCAGAGTGGTTTCAACTACATTTATGGTTTAATTTCTGTCACTACCAATTTGGGAGTGAAATTCTGAACATAAAACCTTAGCATATTTGTGGGGAAAAAAAGCAGCTCATTATCTGCCAGAGAACAATGAACTGCTCTTTGCTCACCTGAATTTCATTAGGGATGGAAAAGAGGGTGATGCTTCCAAACAGAAAAAGAATGGCAAAAGCCCAAAATACAATATAAAAGAAAAGCAGTGAAACAATAGTTTCTATTTAAAGGTATTCTTCTGCTAAAAAGGGTATCCTCAAGGTAAAAAAAGGTAAACCTCAAAAGATATCACCCATTTTGAAAAGGTACTTAAATGAGCATTGTTTTCCTCTCCTTGTTTTGTCACGGAATAGGCAGGGAAGAGCACAGTTTCTTAGGCAGTGAGGTCAGCATGTATTTTTACACCTCTCATTCCACCAAGCAAAGGCGAGAATCTTGCTGCATTACGTTCTTGTCATTGACCAGAGAATTCTGTTAAATGGCTAGGACCAGAGAGACTATTATGACCATTTCACCTGCAGTTTTAGATTTTATCAGTTGATTTGTATTGTTTCCTGGTCTGCTAGATTAAAAACCAAGTTCTTCTCAGGGCCATGGTGCCACTGCCAGCATCGCTGTACTCTGTTCTGGTGAGGCTGTGCCTTAAATCCTGTGTTCATCTCTGGGCCCCTCACTACAAGAGAAACGTTGAGGTGCTGGAGCAGGGTCAGGGAAAGGCAATGGAGCTGATGCAGAGCCTGGAGCCCAAGTGTGATGAGGAACAGCTGAGGGACCTGGGGGGTTCAGTCTGGAGAAGAGAAGGCTCAGGGGGGACTTTATGGCTCTCTACCATTGCCTGACAAGAGGATGGAGTGGGGTGGGTTCAGTCCCTTCTCTCAAGTTACACTCAAATAGGAAAAGAGGAAATGGCCCCAAGTTGTGCCACGGGAGGTTTAGGGGAGATTAGGGAAAATTTCTTCACTGAAGCGTTGTCAAGCACTGGAACAGATTGCTCAGGGCAGTGGTGGAGTCACCATCCCTGAAGGTATTTAAAAGACATGTAGATGTGGTGCCTGGGGACACAGTTTAGTGGTGGACTTGGCAGTGTCAGGTTTATGGTTGGGCTTGATGATCTTAAGGGTATTTTCCAACATGAATGATTCCGTGATTCTATTTGGGAGAACATATTGCAAGTGGGAAAAATTCATTGAGAACTCCTTACAAAATACAGCTGTAAGGAAAGCAAGAAGCAGAAAAAGAAAGAAACTGTGAGGCTTCATTAGTTGTGTTTGGGGGGGAACATATGTACTGGGTTATCATTGAAGCGATCTGTATCCTCAGTGCTACTGGCTGGATACAAGAGCTACCTGCTAGGTGCATTACTTTGAGGTATATTTGATCTTTGCTCTCATCTGCCCTAGCTTACTCTGGCTGACTGTCTCCAGTTCCAGCCTGGGAGAATTATATTGTTTAAATTCTGCACTTCTGACCTGTATTTAGAATAGATGTAGTTTACTTTGTGTTGTAAAGTCTGCGTGTTCATGAGTCCCACAAAGCTCCTGCTGTTAGAACTGAGGAAGACAGAATGCTGGATCCCTTGCTACCTGCAAGGGATGAAGATGGCATTCATCAGTCTATGCAAATGTCAAGGGTACAGAGACTTTCTGCTTCCAGGGGAATTAATGGGTAGAACTAATTCAGTCCCTTCAATTAATGGCCAAATCCTTGTTTGTATAACACCATTTCAAAGAGGAGGAGAACCCCAAGAACCAGAATTTAATGTCTTCTCATTTGGCAGAACTGCTTCACTCACTTTCCTCTTACTTGAATCGCCTGTTTTGACACTCTGAGAGTTAAAAGGGAAATGAAGGGAGACTTTCATTTCATGCACAAAAAGCAGTCATTTTCTGGGCCTTTGGATCTCAGACCCACAGGTTGTAAGCATGGAGCTAACAAGAAAGGGTTGATACTACATTTGCCAGAGGACTCATGTAAGGATATGCTGATTCTGTGACTCCTATCGAAGCAGAACTCAAATGTGATGTGGTGTCCCTGGGAAAGGAGTATGTCTATGGATAAGGATCTGAACAAGAACTAAGACACAGGGACTCTGCTGCAGACTTGGCCATGTCTTCTTAATTCCTCAGTGCCTTACTTTCCCAGTCTGTACAACACAAGGTTACACAATTTACCTCTATCAAGACTAAGGAATGGGATAAGACCACACCAAAATAGGCAAAATAGAAATCTCTTCCTCGGGGTTCTCGTCTGCCCAGTTATATACATTACAGTAATTTCTAAGTTAAGTTCTTGAAAATACAGACACCACTTGATAAAGTAAGACATCTACCCATTCTGCAAATGGCAAAAGAAATGAAAGAACTGGAGGCCTGAGAAGAACATAAAGTGACTGTGGTTTCATGAGACTGAGCTGTTGCACAGAGAGATGCAGAATTAGGGTGTTGTATTATTGTGCAAATAAAATGGCAAAGAAGGGGGTCTAAGCTGTAATGGAAACAGTGCTTCAGGGCCAAGGACTGCTGTGACTCCAGATGTCAGGAGTTTGTTAAACATAATACAAAGCAACATAAAATGTAAAAAATGCGAGTGGAACAAAAGGTTAGGCTGTTTCTCTCCATGCCTCTGTGAAAAGAATGACAAGAACAACAAAGTCACTTGGCAGCTGGAGTTGCTCAAATCTTGCCGGCGCTCTGCAATCTCCTCCATTGCCAAAGTACTTGTATCACTACATAAGCAGCACCCTGCCACTAAGCAAATAGGGTCTCTCTCATCCCACCCCTACATAAACAGCCCCCTACCATGGCAAAAGCATCCTTTCATTACCATGCAGCATCTCTATTTCAAACACAGCATCCCACTACTGCATTACGACTCCATTACACAACAAAGTGTCAGCAAAGTCTCTCATTAAGTGGCATGTTTAAGAAACTAAACAGCCAGGCCTGCTACATGTTCTTTTGTTCAAGATTCTCTAACTGTCTTTCATCGTCAACCTCTCCCTCAAAGGGTCAGACTGACTTTGTGTAACACCAGTGGCAGGGGAACAACAATGCAGATGAACTTGGGTCACTTCTTCCAAAGGTCCTACCTGATGCCTCAGGTGAAAACTGGCTGTGTGGCCTAACTGTCCACTTTGCTTTTCCTAGCCCTCATTTGGGGCCACTCTCATCACCCTGAGTAGGAACATTCCTTTCAGGAGAAAGAGGGTTATCCCATCTCCATGCTGTACAACTGGGCTCTTTGGACAGAGCTAGTCCTGTTATCTGTAGCGTGAACCTATTTTCCGGTAAAGGTACATCAGAGACAGTTTTGGAATTCTCCCACTAAGAAATCGGGCAATGAGGTGAAAGGAGCAGGACTTCTGTTCTCCTCTCTGGAGGATAATGAGATTGCAGAGCTTCAGCTGTACTTCTGCACGGAACAAAATCCTCACAGTTTGAAAATCATATTCTGACTTTGGCTTTTTAAAAATGCCTATTCTCTTCTAACTCACCTAAAGATGGTAAAGTTCAAACCAGCAAGCCATTGCTAGCTGTGAAATAAAATCTAGGCAAGCTTTGGAAGAGATGGCAATGGATTTTATTATACCAGCTGCTGCTATTGGTAAACAAGTCAGGTTTGGGGCCATGCAGCTCCTGCTGCAGGTCTCAAACAGTCTTTGACTCCTTTCCAGATGCATCATCTGGTCTAATAAAAGATATTAAGTCTCCCATGATGCCTTGCCTTATTCGTAAATTTAGGCCTCTTCTGCTACAATAAATAGTAATAATAGGATATTTCTGTAAGAAAATGTCCTTTCCACAGTGTTAGGACTTCTTTCATCAGAACATCATTCAAGAAAAGTGGGCTGGTTTTGTCAAGCCATCTCTTTCAGCAGGCACAGACTTTACTATTCTGTGTAACAATTCCATTTAGCAAAAATTATCAGTGTTCCAAAATAATACACAAACACTGGTAAAATGCAATGATAACTTTCATGTGGGAAAAGCTCGAGCAAGCTGGAAAAGAATCAAAAAGAAGAATAAAAATAGATACAGCAGAGGCATTGCACAGCGCCTAAGATCCTATGGCAGTCACAGCCACAGGACATGGCTGAGCAGACGCTATTATAAGAGTCAACTGGCAAGTTTTAATGTGTCAGCAATGGAACCATCTCTGGCTGAATTCAGTCTCATATCTTTGAGCACAAGCAAGTAACCAGCTATGATCAGAGAATGATTGGGCTGCAGTGTATCACAGGGAAGTCCTTTTCGTTTCCCCTGCATGAGGGGCTGGGTTAGGGTTAGGGTTAGCACAAGGCTGTCTTCTGGGACACGTTGCTATGTGCTCCACGCATGCAGACATTGGCTTTCCTGATCTGCTATCTGCCTCCTCCTAAAGGAGGAAGACATCCTCTTTGGACAGTTCTTCTAGTACTTAAAGTCTTTTTTACCAAACATGAGGAAAAAACCAAAACCAAACAGAAACTGCCCAATTTCTGTTGGGGCCCTCTATATTTTAAAAAGGTCTGCATTCATTTTTCCTGGGTTTCTCCATGCACACAGCATCCTCTGTCAGGATCTGCTTGTCCTTCATGACGCTGTTTTTTGCTCCTGCTCTAACAGCAGTCACCTCTCATCCCCACCACCGAACCCTTGCACCAACAAAACAATCCTGATAACAAGAGGCTGGATTGGGAAAAGAAAATGAGCTCTGAAGGGGTATGGGTTCTGCTGGAAAAGCATTACCCATCTACTACTAACAACAGAGCTTTCTCTTGTATAAAGGGCAGAAGGAAATTAAAATCAGCTATTTTTCAGCTGGCAGTGCTATTAAATTCATGTTCAGGGCCCAAAACATCCCACAGTAAAACTCTTACCTTCTCTGACTCCTATGACTAGAGTGTTGGAATGGAAGGATACAGGTTCTTCAGGAAGGACAGGCAGAGAAGATGAGGGAGCGAGTGTTTTTCAAAGGGATTCACCCCTATTATTGAGGTGTAGCTTGTATTTAGATTTAAAATGGGATCTTGTAATGGATATGAAATGACAGACTGACTATAAGATGCTTGATTGTACATTCAAAGAGATGGGTGAAGCACTACTTTCTTATCTGTGTGATGTGCTCTAGTGAAAACTTCCAAGAAAGCAAGCTATTTCATCTGCTTTAAAGAATTCCGTAATTGGAATAGCAGATGTTTATCTGGCCTTCTGAGGTAGTTTGGTAAAGTTCCAGTTTTTATTGCAGCATTCAGAAGTCACTTCAGTGGAACCTGATTTCATGTATCTCCCCAAAGCTGGATCAGAATGTCTCCACTAGTTCTGCAAGATGCCATGCTTAGATTCTGGCCTGTTTGTGTTACCTAATTGCATTGCTCTCCACTGCCCCAGAAGACACTATCTAGGGAATGACCTCTCCAGTGGAGCCCTGCAAGAACAAAAAGCATCATTTCCAACACTCAGTGTAATCAGAACGATACCATCCTCCTGAAGACGTAAGTGCTTTTGGGCACTCCTCCTTTGCTTCAGGAGCACTGTCAAGGTGCCACGGTCACAACAGATTCCGAGGTACCTTTGCAAATGCGATACATGATGTAGCACAGAACTGACACGACCTTTACATGATTAAAACATCTTCAGTTGTAAAGCTTCTGATTGCTATTGTCTCAAACGGCAGTGCCTGTCAGGACTCTAAATGGTTCTTTATTATCATGCTTGTGATTTTGTGTATCCTCCTCCACAAAGTAGTTTCTTACAACAGGAATGCAAAGTGTTTTAATGTTCCTGTCCTTTTGCTTGCAGCCCTCTAACAAGCATTTTTACTTGTTGTATAGTGGCACTGTTCTTGCAATCTGCTGTTCCAGCCATTGATTTCATTTAAACCATTTCTTACCTGCCAGCTTATTTATATCATGCCTCCAAGTGCTAGGTCACCTGGAGAGGAATTCACAAACTTCTGCCATCCAGTAAAACCACTATCAACCTTGACAATGCTGTTCTAAAACTGCCACCCTCTCACATTTGTTTTTCCATCACACATGCATGTCTGAGTGCATTTGTGTGTGCAGCTGCTGGGGTCAGAAAAGGGGAAATACACGTTTTTAGAAACTAAATATCTCCAGTTTCGAATTCCTTAACTAAAGACAGCCAATCTATGTGGTTGCAAAATGAAGGAAGATAAAGCAGGAGATCAACATTGCAGATGCACTGCTTAGTGGAAATGGAAGCAGCGGAACAATGGGAATTCACCTGCTGACTTAGAGGGGGCTGCCATTCCTTATCACAGACAGAGGTCTTGGATTGAGCCAGGCTCAGGATAGTTTTCCCTAGGGAGAGGCATTCAGCAGCCTTAACTAAAACCAGGTAATTTCTCTCACCAAAAAGTTTCTTTAACGAAACTTTGGTTTCAGTCATTCCAAATAACTCCTTAATCTGGGGTGAACTCAGGATATTTTCTACGGAAACAAACTGTATGTGAAAATAAATGAAAACAGCACTTTGATTTTCCTATCATGAATCCTATGACACTTGAAATAGCCTAGGACACAAGAAAGTGTCTAAACCAGGAGCAGAAATCTTGACTCCCTACTGATAACGGCTGATATTTGCCAAGGTTTCCTCCACCTCTCACCTTCCTCACCTTCAGGTCCAGAACTCACAGCAATATAAAAACCCCCAAACAGCTGAAGGGCTCCCTCCCTGACACCTCTCACAAATGAGATGATGACTTGCTACTACATTTCTGTTTCAGAAACTGCCACCACCCATATCTTGACAGGCATTTTCCATGTAGTGCTGGCAGGTAGGGACATGTGCTCTTCTGTACAAAAGCTGCTCTGTTATCTGAAATGACATCTTAGTGAGTCTAAGCCCAGGAATGAAGGGAAGCCATCTGCTAGCAACAGTTCTTAAGAACGGCAAACCCACCTCAGGACTGTGAATTGTGTCTGTGCAAAACATGCATTCCCAACAAAGCCACAGGGTAGGAACGCTATAGCCACTAATGCACTCTGAATGGTATTCTTGGTCTAATGTTGCTACCTCTGAAGTCAGTGAACATTAAAGCCTTACAAGCACTAAAGTGGAAATACAGTTAGCACCTGTGCTCTGTCAAAACTCCTTGTCCAAAGCACAAAGGAGGAGTGCAGTACTTTAGTCTCCTTCTGAGCCTACTTTTTACCAAAAGTAAAGGCAGGATCCGAGGTTGGCCCCAGGAAAAAGAGAGGCTGGTTCATTGGCCAAAATTGTTCTGAATTCCAAATGTCACTGGATAGCATAATTTATGTCCGCTTTGAATCTGTTCTGTGCTGCCACATGAAACAAGGTGTCAGCAGAAAAAGCTCTGCTGCCTTTATCCCCTTCACTCATCCTTCCAAGGAAATAATTGCAGTTACAAGATCTTTTGGAGATTCAAGTTTGGGATTACAAGACTTTTGTGTATTCCTGCCCATTGGTAAGGGTGCAAACAATCACAGTATAAGACAGTCTGTGTTTATGTATCTGAGAGATAGGATCAACTCCAAACTATTTGACTTTCAAAACCAGAACCACATTGTTTGTTTTTCTCTTAGTTATTAGTGCTCAAACAAAATGGGCTCATGAGAATTTTATGCCAACCCATCAAAACTGGAAAACAATTTGGCATCTCAAGCCTATTCTTATGTTCAAGTTCTAATTAATGTTATCAGCTTAGGATTCAACTTATCTCTTACCTACAGGACATTTAGAATCATAGAATCATAGAATAGTTCGGGTTGGAAAGGACCTTAAGATCATCCAGTTCCAACCCCCCTGCCATAAGCAGGGACACCTCACACTAAACCATGGCACCCAAGGCTTCATCCAACCTGGCCTTAAATACTGCCAGGGATGGAGCACTCACAACCTCCCTGGCCAACCCATTCCAGCGCCTCACCACCCTAACAGCAAAGAATTTCTTCCTTAGATCCAATCTAAACCTCTCCTGTTTAAGTTTGAACCCATTCCCCCTTGTCCTGTCACTGCAGTCCCTAATGAAGAGCCCCTCCCCAGCATCCCTATAGGCCCCCTTCAGATACTGGAAGCCTGCTATGAGGTCTCCATGCAGCCTTCTCTTCCCCAGGCTGAACAGCCCCAACTCTTTCAGCTTGTCTTCGTATGGGAGATGCTCCAGTCCCCTGATCATCTTCGTGGCCCCTCTGGACTTGTTCCAACAGCTCCATGTCCTTTTTATGTTGAGGATACCAGAAGTGCACACAATGCTCCAGGTGAGGTCTCACGAGAGCATATTCTTATCAGAGCAAGATAGGAATGATCTTTACATTGGCAATCTCTTTACTATGGTGAAAACACTTCTATTTTCCTACTACAGATGGCTTCTAATAACTGTGCTCTCCCTCAATTTTGACTTTCTCAAATTTGACTTCCTCAAATAAGTCCTAACAACTGCCTGGAACCTGAACTTTAGAAAGGCACCAAAGAAATGTCTTTCTTCAGGAAAGCCAGAGGAGGATATTCCACAACCTATGTCAGGCTGCAAGCTTTTCTAAAACAACATGTGAAACCTTCGCAGAAGAACATTGTCTTTTTGGGTGCTCAACTCCAGAGACCAACCAGGTTTTCAGCGCCCTGCTGCTCAGCACTTCCTAGACAGTGATCCTTTCCTGGTCTGTTGAGGCTAGACACTTGAAATCACAAACCCCTTTTAACAATCTTAGCTAATCTGATATCTAACAAACCCAATTTGTATTACAGCTAGTGTCCCACTGATGCTTCTCTGGCAAGCATTACAATAAACATCCATGACTGTTTGAAATCAGTTAGTAGTTTATAAAGAGGAGGAAGTATAGAGTTTTAAGGTGAAATGACATTAAATGCAATGCAACCAATTAGCCAAGCTGCCAAGCAACGAAGAGCAGCAGTCCCAGTGTGTTCCATGCTAGTGGGCCTTCCCATGACTAGCAGCAGGGCTGCTAGCTGATCTAGCTGTTGGAGAAGTCAGCTAAAAAAGTATTAACTGGATTGCCTGAAATCTGCTTGCCAGAGATGAAAGGGGTCTGGGAAGAGCTGGCTCCTTGTTCATTGTTATTGGTGATAATCAGAATCCAGTGGTTTAACCTGCCCTATTTTTGTGGCTGGTTTCCCCATGTATTCAACTGCTGTGATACATGCTGTGAAACCTACAGTATTAGCAGTATAATGTTTGAACTCTCTAACACACTTGCTATGTGTATCAGAATTGCACTGCACTGTTGCTACGTGCCCATGCAAAACAAAAAGCTTCTGGTGCTTTCCAGAAGCATGGGCCAGAATTCTGTGCATGTGTAAGCCAGCTGCATAGCTGTCAGACAGCAGACAGACAGACAGTCTATGTTCCATCAAGTCTGCAAGGCACCGACCCACGTTCCTGTCTGCAAATTTCATTCCAAATGACTCTTGCCCTAGAATATGATACTGGTGCCACTTTGGAAGAGCTGCTCACACATCTGCACTGAACGCTTCCTTGCTCTGTTTCCATCATTGGCTTGTTCATGAGTTAGAATGAGAAAGTGGCAGGGGAAGAGAAATCTCCTTTTCCAAAAATTGCTGCTGCTGCTTTTGCAGCCGCTGCTCCAGGATTGGAGTGTGTGGCTACCAGGAAGTTAGAGTGTAAGGACCGAAGAGGCTTTTAAATACGAATGTGCTCAGTTTATATAGGAAACCAGTGCTGGCTTCCAGTGTGCTTTTAACCTTAACTCTGCCTGGGATGTGTGTCCGAGTGTGGACACAGGGTGGGGTTTTTTTTGTTTGGGTTTTTTTTTTAACATATGAAATTAGTCTTTAATAACTTTACATAGACCTGAATGAACCAGCAAAATGTGGGACACTGTGCTAATAGGAACGTACAGTCACTATCAGCAGCAGAACATAAGTCAAAACAGGAATACATAATACCTGCTTAATCTCCCAGTGAAAATCAATTCTCTTGTAGCTTCTTAATTGCTTTTTCCCCTCTCCTTCCTGTTCTGCCAGCTAAAATTGATTTTAGAACTGCTTTTGCAAGGGGTCTCTCATTTATCAGGCACCCATGGCCAATGGAAAACAACATTAGCAGAACACTCGGGCTGTTCATAAACTGTTTTTCTGGTGGGATACAAATATTACGTTTGGGGTTAGAGTTAGGTCCCCAAATAAACTGAAATTTCATTATGGAGGACTTGAATGTCATTGCAAGGATACAGCTTTGAGAACTTCAGAAGAGGACAAAAAATACTTGAGCACATTTTGCCAAATGATAGTGTCTCACCCTCTCTCCCCAGGAAGTTAATCAGAATGTAATCAGAATACATTTCCAGCTGCTGAAGTTCACTTCCTCCCTTAGAGATTTTCCTCACATAAACTGAACCCCAGATTCAGAGCCGTGTTAACTGGACAGCTGTTCTCATAAGCTGCATGAAGTCACAGCATCTGCTTTTACCTCTGTTGTGTGTTCCGCAGTCCTGCTTGATGGGACTTCCTTATCCAGAGCTCACACATAATGGAGAGGGAAAAAACCAACAGAAATTCATGTAGCTAATATTGACTAGAAATCAAGCAGAAACTTCTGAAGGGACAGTGGAATACATACAGCCCTCACTTACTTTGAATTGTTACTTTTGCTGTGGTACTACTACCCTGGAAACTGGGATCAATGGAGCTCACCAATCCCAATTGTGGGTTAAGATAGTTTCATAGGTAAAGCAATAGCTGTGTGCACAAGGAAAGCAAAATAAGGAATTCGTTCCATGTATCCCTTTGATAGGCAATTGTTAGCCATTTCCAGGGAAGTAGGGCTTCCTCATGCATAACAGCTGATCGGGAAGACAAATGCCTTAACTCTGAATGTCTTCCACCCCTCCTCCTGCTCCCTCCCTTTAGCTTTTATTGCTGATCATGATGCTGTATGTTCTGAAATATCCCTTGGGTCATTTGGGGTCCTGGCTGTGTTCTCTCCCAGCCTCTTCTGCACCCCAGCACACTTGCTGGCAGGGTTAAGAACAGCAATGTGAGAAACAGAAAGGGCTTGATGCTGTGTAAATGCTGTTCACCAATAACAAAAATCTCCCAGTGTTATCAAAACTGGTTTGGTCACAAATCCAAAAACCAGCATCATACAAGGCACTATGAAGAACATTATCTCAGCCAAAACCAGTACCATAGGAAATGAAGAACAATTACAGCTGCAAGGAAAATAGAGGGCAGGCAGAATGTCATTATCCAGGATGGAATATGTCCAGAACACTGGGGCTTAATGTTCTCACTCTTGTAAAAGCAGCAACAAAACCCACTTGCACCACAGCAGCTAGGCTCTCTAGTTTTGCTCTATCTGAAGCACAGCACCTCCCATGGCACTGTTCCCAGCATTCTAGCAGCCATAGGCTGGTATTGCTCCTAGGGAACTGGTCCCCATTGCTTTTTATGTTTATTGCCTTAAGTATGAAGACTGAGGAAAGAGCCAAATCAATTGAGAGGCAAACCCAAAACTCTGGAGGTAATTTAAAGGGCCACGCTGTCAAACCACAGAGCACCACTGGAACAGCTGGCTGCTGGGAATCCAGATTCTGCAGGTGACTTTCAAAGTTCTTTGAACATCCTGTTGGAGGGAAAAGCACACTAGAGAGAGAGTAATACCACCAAGCATCCAAACAGTGAAAATACTGCACTATTGAGCTAGAACTAATTGATTTGCCCAACTATCCTGAACAGGCATTACAAACACAGCACTGAATGTAGTCCCAGCACCAGGAGAAAATGCCAAATATTGGTAGGCTCCTCAAATGGCACACTAAAACCACAGTGAGATTTTAATATCTGTATGTTTGAGCTGATGTTAATGCCTAACAGATGGATGAGGGTATCCCAGCTCCAGAAATAGCATCCTAAATTACCAGAAGAATAGGGCAGATTTTGTTCTGGTAATTCAAAGTTAAAGCTGGAATTACATCACTGACAGTTTAAATTTCACTCAAAAAAGATATATTTTTATGTTTGTTTTGTAACTGGAAATCTTTTTGTCATTCAGATGAATGTCTAGTATTGCTTGCAACGTTGCTCAGTTCTTCACCTCAGCAAGTTCTCACAGCATAGCATATGTGTTCTTTGGAGAAAAAACAGATTTGTTTTGTGACAGATTTGAAGACTCCCTTTTCAAAGTTCCTTTTAAACCCTTCTGACATGAGTGATTAAGTTGGTAGCCTCTTAGGACATAAGTGGGGGATGACATTACCTTGGAGCAGCCTGTCTTTGAAGAGAAAGATTGAAGTTTTGTTCTGCCGACTAACACAGATCTCAACAGAGACTCCATTTCTTGTTCTGCTTTCAGCTACCTTGCACTTTCTGGAACATTCCCTCTAAGCTGGTAACACAAATGTTTCATCTCACTTCTCTTACTCACATAGCTCCATGTCATGGTTTAAACCCAGCCACACAGCTCATTCACTCACTCAACCCCCATTTTCTTGCCTTCCCCCTGCTTCCAGAGGGATGGGGAGGAGAATCAAAAGAATGCAACTCCCACAGGTTGAGATAAGAACAGTTTAGTAACTAAGGTATAACCCAGATCACTGCTGCTACCACCAATAATAATAATGATAAAGGAAAGAACAAAGGAAAAGAAAACAGCACCTCACCACCCACCGACAGATAACTCACGACACCCCAACCCAACTGAGCGCCGACCAAATACCTCCTCCAACCCCCAGAGCACTCGCCCTCCCGGGTAACTCTCAGGTACATCCTGGGCATGACGCGCTATGGTATGGAACACCTCTTTGGTCAGTCTGGGTCAGGTGTCCTGTCCCTGCTTCCTCCCAACCTCCCCTCCTCCCTGGCAGAGCGTGAGGCTCACAAAGTCCATGCTCAGACTAAACATTTGAGCAGTAACTAAAAACATTCCTGTTATCAGTTCTGTTCCCAGGCTGAAACTCAAAAACATAGTGCTGCACCAGTTACTAAGAAGAAGAAAAAATGACTGCTGCTGCTGAACCCAGGACACTCCACCAAACAGGGCCACGGTCCCTTGAATGTAGTCCCTAGAAAATGTCCTTGGCTCAGAAAATCAGGTCCTATGCATAGACATGCACTTGGTGATGCTCCCCTTCTTTCAGCAAACTAGTTTGAAATGGAAACCCTTACATTCAAGATTTTGCATTACCTGCTTTACTGCATCATAACAGGAGATTGAGAGGAGAACTTGTTTTCTTTTCTATAGTGAACTTCTTGAGGTGTGAAATCTGAAGGCAGATTTCACTATCAGCTAATAGTCATGCATTGGACAAATAATACCTTTGTCTTCAAGGTACTCTGTAAACTGAGGGCTTGGATATACACAAGTGTTACAAGAATGAGAAGCTTACTTTCATAGGGAACAACATACTTCTTGACAGAGTAAAGTGTCACTACTTGCATCCTTCAAACCTGTTCAAGAGCATGCAGAGAATGGATCCTCTGCTTAGAGTCACCCTTACAGGGTTTAATTCCCATCTGTATGAGCAAGAAATCAAACCTCCCCCATACCAAGCAATCTATATATACGTGGAGCTTAAGATCCTGCTCAGCAAGTCACACTGCCTGAACGCAGCAAGATACCAGTGGCAGACACAGGAGAAACCTGCTGATGAGATTTAGTTAAGTGGTAGAAAAGAACTCACTTAATGGACTTAATGCATTTCTAAGCTCATTTCCCACAGACAAGATCCAGTTACCCTCAAGAGGGCAATGATCAATGAGTTGAGTACAAAGTCCTTTGGATTTCTGAAGTTCTCACAATCTGAAGCAGGAAGTTCTGAAAGATTTTTTTTTAAAAGAGAAGGAAAAGAACTATTTGCTGAAGACTGGAATGGTGTGTACAAGGCCAATTCCTGGCACTAGTGCCCTGCAATCAGAAAACTGTATTTCAAGCAATGTGCGTTATGTGTACTACGTGAACCATATATTTCAAGTTTTGTGTGCCTCTATGGAGAAGAAAGCTAGAAGGTCTCATGAATTCCTTTGTGCTGGTCACGGATAAGAAACAGTTTAAAGGTGAAAAGAAACCCTCTGAGAAACTGCTCTCTTCCCCCCAGGACATAGAAAAATGGGTTCACCCTGTGCTCCATCTCTCTAGTCTGTGAACCAGCTTCTCCCCCTAAGATTTGTCCTGTTGCAGCACAGTGGTGCTGGGGCCATGTGAAACATCACCATGTAGCAAGGCTCTGTGAGATAACATGTTTCTGGGTGAGAAGTTGTCTTCCTAGACAGCAAGGTGCTGTTCTTTCCAGAAAAGCACCCAGACACACTGCTCTAGGATGAGGTACAATTATAGTTAGTCCCAGATCAATTTAACATGGTTTGCAGTATGAAAGTAATTGCATTTAAACCCCAATCTCTCTCACTAGTATCAATCAGCTGCATAGCTGAGTTAATGCTCCAATCCCTGTTGGTTTGAAGCAGTGTGTTGAAGAAGAAAACTCTGAAAACTTTTTTGGATAAGAGGAAGTGTTGGCACTGTCACCATCTTCACAGCTATTGTCCCTGATGAAACTGGCTTTTGCTACTTCCTCAGCCATACAAGACCCTCTATAGTCTCTTTTCTCCTTTAGTTGAATGCTGTGATGAGAGGCTCAAATCTTTTGTCTCTGCTATACTTAGTATCTGTCCTTGTATGCAATAGTTTTCTTTCCCTTCCAGATGTTATCAAAGTCCAATAACTGCTCGTGAGAGCCAAGACAGATGTAAGCTATTTTTTAAATGACAATTCAAGCCAACTTTCTTTGAGATGTAAAAATATAACAAAATGTTATGAATGCCTTTTAATGCTATAGAAATGTAAAAATAAGTGCTGTAATAATCATTAGATTATTTATCATCATCTGTCAAGGCCAAATCCTAGCTCTAATAGCAATCACCATGGCTAGGCTCCAATGCAATTATTATCAGGGACCTGCTCCAAAGACAATCGTTCAAGTCAGTAAGAAACTTTTCCACACTGAGTTCAGGGTACTTTGGATCAGGCTCCAAACTGTCTAAGCTTGCAGAAGCTGCCTTTGGTCCTCTCCAAGCCAACACTCACAACACAAAGGTTGCTGTTGGTGGAGATACTTCAAGACAGCAATCTCCACAGTGGAAGTTTAGCCAACCAGCTTTAAAAAGTAGCAATGTCATTTCCTTGTTACCTCTGGCTGACATATCTCTTACAGCCACCTTAACAGCTGAGGTGGTGATGGTCAAGCTCAGTACTGTTTGTGCTTGAGGATCCTTCAAATGGGCAGTGACCATTTGTTGCCTATACTGACTTGGCAGGTCAGAAACACACTGCAGCTTAGGCAGCAACTTACTGAAAAATGGCAGCAAGAACCTTTTATTTTCCCAGCTTCATGCTTGAAGGGGTAAGGAGCTTACATTAAAATGTAACAGCTAAATACTTCCAAACTGCACCAAATTTGCCAATGCAATGTAAAGTTTTTGTTGCTGTTTGACCCCATGAAAAGGGAGATACGGATAGTTTTAGTAGTGACACACATTCCTGCTGGTTTTAATCAACAGATAATAGCAAATTATAATCATAATAGCATATTTCATCCCAAAGGCTCCAAGAGCTCTTGATAAAAAGTTGGCCAAATGCTGTGTTTAATTATACTCGTGCAATCGAGTTCAAATGAGGGTGGATATTCTTTAACCTTTGCAGTGCAGCCGCTTCCAAGGAGGAACATAGCACCTGC
Source organism: Agapornis roseicollis (assembly GCA_002631895.1). Taxonomy (NCBI): domain Eukaryota; kingdom Metazoa; phylum Chordata; class Aves; order Psittaciformes; family Psittacidae; genus Agapornis; species Agapornis roseicollis. The sequence continues at coordinate 44,516 of NDXB01011120.1, forward strand.
TCATCAGAACACAGAGCTCTGTGCACTAAAAAAAAGGAGGGCAAGAAGGAAGGACTCTGAAAAAGCCAACTGAATCATTGGGGAATGCTTAGTAAGTATTACTCAGATAGAGACCCAGTGAGGGGAAATGTTAGCCTATCCCAGTCTGTACTTAGCTAGTACACCCAGAACGTTACGGGATCTTGCATGAAAAATGCTACCCAGAACGTTAAGATTCCACTGATCCATTTCCAACACTCCATAAAAGCACCCTTCTGCTCAGTACTGTCACACTGTGCAGCATCTGTGTGGTGCCATTTATTACCTGAGTCCTGGCTAGATATAACCTTGCTGAGCTTCTGTGATCTGATGACTTATAACCACAAGGGTAATGACCAAAAATTTTGACAACTTAGGAAATTCTGGGCAGCAAAGGCTAATTGCTACTGCATGGTATGGTGCTTGAGTGTGGTACACTGCTCAGCACGTGATCTTTATGGGCTGAGTTAATTCCTACCTGGTATCAACCATTAAAAGCTGCAGTATCACAAGAACAAAAAGCAAAGAAAAACCCCAAACAAAACCACCAAAACCCAACCAACATCGACCATGGGTCTGTATTTTCCTTTTGGCAAGAAAGCAGCTACCCTTTGGAAAGATTACACTCTTGAATAGCTTAAGCAGTTGACAAATACAATGATGAGAACAACAGCCTTTATATCGTGTGATCTAGAATAGCATTAAAAATAGAGCAGTGTAACTTGTAAGATTTATTGGTATTAAAACTGGTGCAAACACAGCGATAGCAATAATTCTTCAACCTGCCAGTGTATTAAGAGTACTAAGAGTACAGAGTACTAAGCTGCTTTGTACTTATCAGCGCAACTGTGTTCTTCCTTCAGGCCTGCAAATAACAGCTTCCAGTTAACACTCCTTTTCAGTTTCCTCAACTGAACTATCACATTTAGGGCTTCAGCCCTCAAACCCCTAAGATCACCCTTCTTAGATTGCTAAGACAGTGTTTCAGTAGCATTTGTTGCCTGCACATTGTCAGACTTTCCCGATCAGCAAGGTTACACTAAATTCCGGGAAGTGAGAGTTCAGTCCCATTGACAAGCTTGTCTCACACAGGAATCTCAGGTCTTTTCACAGACCCAGTTAAGCAGTGGGGTGCTCCAGACCTACACCCTTTCTTTATGCCAAAGATGCCTGCGTTAGCAATACACCCTCAGGGGAGTCAGCGCACAGTGACACCCTGAGAGAGGCAGGTCTGTGCATCCAGGAACCATACATTCAACAGATTCCCCTAAATATGTGCTTCTGAGTCATCAGCTTGCCAACACAGCAGGCAAAGCCTAGCACATTTATAAATAATCCCGGGGGAAACTCGGGAAACAGTAGTTTTCCTCCCCTACAGGAGCTTTTTTAAACAGGAGCTCCCTTTTCTTAGATGTTTTTAAGAAATTCAGCAGCATACAACAGCATTACAAAGTAAGTTAAGCGAAGAGGAAGGGATCTTCACATGTAGGTACCATGAGTAGTATAAGTGTCAAGAGCACCACAAGCTTGTGCTGCTTGTGCTAAAATCTGTGTTGTATTGTCATTGCTTTCAGTCTGCAATTAGCTTGGACATGTCTGCCTGCCTTGTAAGCCAGCATAAGGCAGACCCCAAACCTTTGAGTTATGATGGAACAGCAACAGATCTTTTCCAAGTCAATGAACTGTAGTGTGACATCCAATTTTAAACAGAACTTTCCCCTGGACCATGCCACAGCTATCCTAGCAGTTAAAGCTTAAATAGTTAGAGATTATGACACTGCCTCCAAAATAAATCACAGGCTTCCTTTCAAGGGATACAGTCAGGAAAAAGCTGTAGGTGGGAAGACCGGGAAGGAAGGCAGAAGGCAGGCAATATGGGCTGGTATTTTGGCTCTGTGATACTACAGCACCAATTCCCAAGAATGTATCATTTAGGTTGGAAAAGGCCCTTAAAATCAATTCCAGCTGTTAACCCAGCGCTGCCAAGTCCAGCATTAAACCATGTCCCTAACTGCAACACCTGTACATCTTTTAAATACCTCCACCACTGCCCTGAACAGCCTGTTCCTGTGCTTGACAATGCTTCAGTGAAGAAATTGTTCCTAACCTCCAGTCTTTACCTTCCTGGACACAATTTGAGGCCATTTCCTCTTGTCCTATCACTCGTAACCTGGGAGAAGAGACTAACCCCACCTTGCTACAACCTCCTTTCAGGTAGTTATAGAATGAGAAGGTGTCCCTTTGAGCCTCCTTAGCTCTCCGGTTTAAGATGCATCCTCAAGTGAACTGAACACTCAGTAATACTTTGAGAGCAGGTCTAAACAACCGAATATATCCTGTATTTTAAAAATGTCAAGCCAATCCAAACCAATACTTGGCAGAAACACAAGGACAATAGGACTCTGATGAAGACAAGGGCTAATCAAGAGCTAATCAGTAGCAAAATCTATAATTCTGAAATAACAGTAGAGGTGCCAAAGCAGAAGTCATTCATTACCACTGTATGAACGAGACAGCTAGAATATCATTAACTATTACCTTTTCAAGCCATATGGGCAAAGAAAAATCTTGATTATTATGGTGTATTACAGGACAATCCAGTTATCGGTCTCAGCATAAACAGTCCTTGTAATTAATGGGCAACAGAGTTAATCTCTGTCAACATATTTTCTACCTGAAAACTCACAAGCAAGTCATTGAAGATTTTGAGCAATCTGGCAATCCCTGCACAATTAGCTGGGTTTCAAAATGGTACTTACCAACTTCACTCATGAGATGTATGCTATCTGCATGTCCTGGTAATAAACTTTAGTGTTTGCATTTCTGTTGTTGTATAATTGTCATGTATTAAACACTAGTTCACACATCATCCTTAAGTTCACATAGAGCAATTCAGACTTTGAGAAGATGATAGAGAAACATTTGGGGTGGGTTCACGATTAACTGTTGGGGTGAATGTTTACCAGAAAACCTCAGCAGACCTTCTTGGAAGGAAAAGGAGGAGGCTGGTCTTCTCCACTCATCAAGTGCACGGCAGCACAGTGCATGCTGCCGGTTTCGTTACCAATATTGCTTATCATAAGACATGTTAGTAGAGATGTGAGTACTCCTTCATCTTCTAAAGACATGTTAGTAGAGATGTGAGTACTCCTTCATCTTCTAAACCACCAAGGTTGTGTTTTAATGCAGTGAAACATATAGGTCAAAACACGGGGTTGATTGTTCGACTGCAGGGACGGCTACTTTCATCCTGCCACAAGAGAAACCAGCTTACCTTGGAAAACCCTCAAGAAGGAGTTGCTTTAGTTCAGACCTCTGGCCGGTTGTCACTGCCATTCAGTCACTCCATTGCATCACCTGGACAGTCGAAGGCACCACTGTTCGTGTTCCTTGGTGCCTGGGATGTGGCTGCGATTGTGAAACACTTGTGTGACCTGCTCCGTGTTGCTCCAGCGTGCCACCACAGCAGGGAGCTAACCCCGGCTGGGAAGGTGTCCTCTGGAGAGCCGTGGCCAGGGATTTCTGACTGCAGATCTTACACTGAGAGAACACCAGATCCAAAAGGATCCTGGCAATGGGGGCGATTCTGACCACTTCGTTTCTGACACGTGGACTTTCTGAGGGAGTTTGGGAATGTATCAGGGGTCCCAGCACTTTCAAAACCCAGTTCTAACTTCCCTGCTTGAAGCCATGTCCCAGTTGGAAACACACACTGCCCAAACTCGGCCGGAAACCCCTGGTCCTCCCCAGCAGCTCTCAGACTCGCCGTTCTTAACTTCTTTGTCCCGCTTTTCACAGCTTGGGCCTCGCAGGAACCAGCGCCCACCGAACCGCGGCTCAGGGAAGCGGATCTCCGGCACGGGCCCGCCCTTCCCGACCCCCGCACCTCCCCGCAGCACGGCCCGGGACTAGAGGCGAGGGGATAGAGCGGTGAGGCCCACACCCGCGGCCACGCGAGGCGAGGCGAACCGAACCGGGCCGGGCCGGGCCGGGTGGGCCTCAGCTGCCGGGCCCGCTCCGTCTCCTCAGGGGCGGGCTGTGGGCGGGAAACGGCGGGGCGGGGCGCGGCCGGTGCTGCGTGGGGAGGGCGCGGCGGAGCGGCGGGCGCCGAGCTTTAAATGAACATTACTATCGGCGGGGCGGGCAGCGCCGGTGCGGTGCGACGGGCCGGTGCGCTGTGCCTCCTCTCCTGCCTCCCGTCCTCTTGCCTCCCGTTCCTCCGCCGCGGCAGCAGGTAGGGTGCGCGCGTTAGGAGCGCCAGCTTCGCTCCGTGCCCGCTTCGGGGCACCCTGAGGCGAGACGAGACGAGGCGAGGCGGCGGGGGGGATAGCGCGGCTCCCCGCGGGCGGGCTGGCTGCTGAGGCTGAGACGGCGGGACCACGGCCGCCCTCGGGGGCAGGAGGTTGAGGCGCCGTCTCCTTGGAGGGCGGTGAAGCCCTGTGGGGAGAGGAGAGGGGATGTGAGGTGAGGTGAGGCGAGGCGAGGCGGCCCCGCTGAGGGAAATGGCCTGTTGCGGCCGCGGGTGCTGCCGGCGCCGGGCTCNAGGGCGGTGATGTGGGGAGAGGAGAGGGGATGTGAGGTGAGGTGAGGTGAGGCGAGGCGAGGCGGCCCCGCTGAGGGAAATGGCCTGTTGCGGCCGCGGGTGCTGCCGGCGCCGGGCTCCGCTCCCGAAGCGCTGAAGGGGCCCGTCAGGCTCGGGTCGGCGGGCAAGGGAAGGGAAGGGAAAGGAGAGCCGCGGCGTGGCGGTGGAGCCCGCCTGCAGCGGCGTCCCTCAGCGCCCTGCCTCGCCCTCAGCGCAGTTCTTTCGATTCATTGTCAACCTCACCCTGCCTCATTCCAATAAAAGTTATTTCCAGAAGATGGAGTGTTTTGTTTCCTTTCGTTTGATGCTAAAGGTGTTGCCGTACTCTGAGCCGGTAGCGGAGCACGGGTTTGCAAACCTCAAGTGCCAAGCTAGTGCTGTTTGATAGAGAACGGGTTTAAAGACTTAGTTATGATTTCGGTTCACGTCTTATCTTTGCTTTAGAACTCGTCTAAACTGTGTTTTCAGCAGAGGGGAGTGAACTCTGAAGGAAATCAGGTCAGGCATAGATTGCGGGCATCAAACCCTTTTCAGGTCCCAGAAATAGTCTCAGAAGTAGCGTGACCAATTCTCTTTTCATGCACAAAGCTCTTTAGTTTGTATTTTCGTTGGAATTTCTGACAGATCCTGGAGCATCTCGGCTGGATGTTTGCAGCTTACTGAAATAAACCTGCTTTCTAAGCTCTGCTTCTCCCACAATTATGTTGGAGCTCCTGAAGTATACGAGGTCCGAGTTTCTGATGGAGATTGTAGTTCTTAAAATAACAAAGTTTGTTCAGCACAAGCTTTTTCTGTTGGCGTTTTTAGGGTTTAGTTCTAGGCGAAGGTGAAAAGGAAGATGGGGACGTGGGTATTGGCCGTTATGGGGTAAAAATTATGACTGAATGTTAATAAAAAAAGGCAGAATGTTAATAAAAAAGGGCAGAAAATGCTGTATTTCCAATATTCTGTACTCGAAGCGGAAGGGTTCTTAAGTTCTGGTATGTCTTAGGAATTCTTGAAACAAGAACTGACAAATGTTGCAGTAAGTGGGTCAGGTGATAACATCTTCCACTGGATCTCTTAGTTATGTATTGGACAGCTTCAGTTGCTAAGTAGCTATGAATTTCTAATCCCAAAGTAAATGATGTCATAATGACATCATCGTGTCCTTTCACTTGATTGATTCTCATAAGAGAACAGTAATGAGATTTGATATACATGTCCCATCTCTTTAATATTCTTCCTCTGCTTCAGGGGATTTCCTGACCTGCCTGGCAAATTCCAGTGCATCACACTGAGCTCTCGTAAAAAGACATTCCTTTTGGAGATGAGGTGGAGCATTAAAGGGGCAGTGGCTGATCCTGGCTTCTCCAGAATCTGAGGAGTTTAGCAGCTTGTTTTAAATGTGGAGATCTAGATACGAAGGGCAGTGATTTAACACCTGGAGTTACTAAATCTGCCTGGAGGTGCAAAAGTGACTTGAATTTCAAAGGCACTTCAGCACTGTTGGGGATCAAGCCGCTTAATGTGTGTGAATCTAAATACTTTAAGTGGGGTAGGGGGAAAAGAGAGAACGTATGCTGTTACCTTCCTTCAGTTGCCAGAATAAATTTTAATCCTAATGTTAGGTGGATGAAATCTTGTCAGGAATTGCCACGTTAATACTGTGTTAAGCATGGACAGCTTGGTATTTCATTGCTTACTTTTTTTTCTAATAGGCAGCATAATTTAACCAGTGGTAAGTTTGAAGCATTTTAATATCAACACTGGCATAATAGGGAACTCTAATTCTTTAGAGTTTATAGAACGTGTTAGAAAACAATGCTTTTTGTTTCTTCTGAGGTGGAAGGCACAAGTGATGTCATTTGGTGATGGTTGGCATGGGCTGCTAGATTTTACAGTGTATTTTGTATTATATGTGTTCATATGAGCATGGGTAAACAAAAAAATTAGGCGGTTGTTTTCATGATAAATAACTGTTCTGTGATCATGAATCACTTCATACCCAGTGAGTTGAAATATTCTAGGATAGGGCTGTGTGCCTCGATCTTACTGTTTCATATGCATGTGAAAAAGGGAGAAATGAAGCAATTGTCATGTCTGCTTTATTGAACACGTAGTTTTGTGCGGTAAAGTTGAAAGCCAAGTCTGGCAGCATTCAGAGGCTGCATACACCAATCTCACTTGAGCCATGAGTATCATGGGCTGCTAAAACGCCTTTCAAAATTAAAGGGTTTGTTGGGGTGGAGGAGCTGGTGGGTAATGTATTTATTGAAGCTACTGACTCCTGATGTGATGCTTCTATTACTGATAAAGTACTGCAGCATTGATGGCACTATTAGGTGTAACAGAATAGTAACTGAACAGGGAAGAAGTAGGAAGGTGGTGGGGGAAGATGTTTTTAACTGTGTATTTGAATCTATTCCCAGTGTAAGTGCAATTCAAGCCACAGATGCAAAAAGGAAAATTGTAAATAATCTGCAAGACTCATTGTGCTGTATGCAGTGACAAATTTCCACAAGCTTTAGGTGCTTTCTGGGATGACTCGACTACGAACGAGTGATTTGGAAAAAAAAAGTATTATCTCTGAAGAGAATCCTTGGTGACAATTTCTTTTCAAGTTATCTTAGGATTTGCTGCTTGCCATGATTTCTTCTAACTCATGCTTGCTTTGAATGTTGGAAATGAAGAATGAATTTGGACTTGGGGATGTATCTGTGCCTTTCAACTGCGTGTTAGATGGTCATCTGTGATATTTGCATGGTTGTGCTTTTAATATGGTGACACATTTGGTTACATAAAATGCAGAAAGCAGAGCACCTCAGAGCCTGTCTGAATGCTCGTGATGGAAGGTTGATGCTGCAGTCCTGACCTCTTAGAACAGGCAACTTGGTCAAGTGGAGAAAGGCAGCAAATGCTTTCACAGTAATGACAGATCTTGCTTAAAAAGCAAGGTCAGTTGTTGCAGTAACTCAGTGAAGCAATAGACAAGGCAATGAAGTCTTTGTTGTACGAATAGCAATAAGAAATGTAGCCTTGAGATTGTTATTTACCCCAAGACTAAGCTGCGTTCAGACCCTGAGTGAATTATCTGATATCTGGCTTAAAACCCCCACAACTGACTGGCTTCATTGCTCTTCGTGACATTGCTTTTATTTTGTGCCCCTGTTTCCAGAAGCATGTCCTTTGACTGTAGGAGGATAGCCGGTGTTTCAGCCCCAGCTTCTGCTTTTATCACAAGCTTTGTGTGAGAATAGAATGACATACCAAGTGGATTATTAGAGCTTTCTTTTTTTCCTTTTCCTTTTATAAGGGTAACACCAGCCGCTGGATATCTGCAGTGTGTGCCATTAAGACAGATTGGAAGGTAACCTGATAGGTAGATTGATCTACATCTGGATCTTCTTTGCTATTTGCAGAATGCAGACAGGGTTTGATCCCTCAGGTACTAGGAAGTAACATCATTAAAAAATACCATTTGTATCTGTACTCTTCTTCCCATCACACAGGCATTTGAAGAAGGGAAGTCACACAGTGTAACGTGAACAGCAAACTGCTCCTCCTCAAAAAGCCCTTTATTGGTTTTCTAATTTTTGCATGAATGTGTTTTGCAACAGTTTTAGTTGTTCAAGATCTGGCCAACATGCAACCTTGTGCACACAGGAGATGCTGACCATGTCCACAATAGAGCTGATGTAATCTGCAAACCAAGGACTAAATGCTGCTGCCACTCACTCGAGTGTTGGCTGGAACAATGTCAGCTGGAGAGGTCCTGCCTTGGCTTTCCCCAAGGAAACAGACCCCGGACATTTACATTAACATTAACATTCTGATGTTTCCACGTTGCTGCTCTAGTCGGACTTAAATGTGCAGAAAATGCCACTCTTGACAATCATTCTGCTTTGTATTGTGCTAATGGCAGTTCGGTGACAGACAGACTCCATGGGTTGCAGGGAAACCACATGCTCTTAACAGGCACAAGTCCTTTGACTTCAGCTGAGACTGATGCAGGGCAGTAAGTGATCACTTTGGTGTCTCACAAGTCCTCCGTCTGCTCTGTAGGAATTCCGGTGTGCTACTATTGTCTCATTTTAAAATAGAACAGCAACAAATCACCAACAAAAAACCCGATGAAGAAAAAGAAAACAACTAGAAGAAATAATATCAAATTCAGATGTGGGCCTTCCACACCAGTAGCTAGCGCTCTGTTAGGTATTGAAAGGCTTTCTATTTCAGACTTAAATCAAGCATATTTTGGTGTTGATTGTTCAAAAATCACTTTTTGCTCAAAATCATTTCTGAAAGACTTCATCATCCAAAACCAGAAGTTATTTAAGAATAATTGTGTGATTTTTCTTTATTTATTTTTTCTTTCTTTTTTTTTTTTTTAAAGCTGGAAGAATTTGGATTTTATTCCAGCTTGGATATTTGTTTTAAAAGCTGTCATATGTTGCTAGCAAGCTTATTGCCGGTTTTAGTCTGCAGCAGTCTTGGAATAATCTTTGTGCACGTCGAATCTTTTCTGTGTAAAATAACAATTATTTCAAAGTTTAATTAGAGTGATGCTATAACGAAAAGTGCACAGTGGAAAATCAGTGCTTAGGAATACAGCTAGCATCAGATGCTTATTGAACAATGCCTGCACAGCTGCGGTTCATTCTGTAACAAAACTGAAATCTATGAAGAAAATAAGAAGAAGTCCTGTCGGTGGCGAATGAATGCATCACAACCTTTTCTTGTGAAGAACACCTGCTTTCAGTTATGGATCAGTATATTCCTTTTGATACAAACCCAACATTCCGAAGAAAATTGTCCCAGGCTGAGCTTGAATTTTCCTTGTGCAAGGAATACTGCACTTTGTTTTTCCCTCCCTCTGAAGTGAAATGTATAAAACTAAGCCCAAGGTGCAAACTGTTTCCCCAGGGAAGTTTTCTCAGTGTTTTATCACTTCAAGCAGTGTGTGTTGGAGGGGAGTGGGACAGTGAAATGTACCCTGTGACATTCCCTTGCAGGTAATTCCCTTAGCTCTTCACCAGGCTGAGCCCTAGAACTAGTTAATCTGGTGTTCTGTGGTACAGCTCAGGGGAACAGAGTTGCTTGTTGGTTGTTCTTTTGTTGTTTGGCTGAAATGGAGTCGAGACTCAGTTTGACAACTGACACGGTGCTGAGAGATTTTTCTCCATCAGTGATACTGCTATTTAATGTACCTCTTAATTTCAGACTGCAACAGCTATTTCCCTGCTCGAAGACTTTACTCTGTGAAGCTGAGATGAAATGAGGCAGCTGTTTTAAAAACAAGTGTTACAGGGATAAAACATGGCCTCCAGTTGTGGATACAACAAGGGGGGCACTGTTTAGTATTCTTCTCTTCCTCAGTTGTTTTTAAAGGCTAATGAAAGCCCAAGGAGACACTCAGACAGTCACACGAGCACAAATCCCTATTATTGCTCTGATGATGAGCCTTGATGCTGGAAATTTTGCATGCTGCATCTTTGTTGCCTTCTGTAAATAGCAGGAAGGGATAGATAAAATGACACAGATGCTTTAATTATGATTTGATTACAGAGCAACCCGAGGAGTCTATTCTGAGGAATATGCAATTACAGAAAATTCTGAGGACTATCTAACCTTCCGAAATTAAAATTAACTGGGATTATTTGCACAGGGTTTTAATATTTCTGAAAGAATATCACTCCTCAAGGATCTTGCTGCTTTTGTGTGACAGATCCTCTCTAGTTTAGCAGATGGGTTTCAGGGTAACACAATGTCACCTTCCACAGCTGCATCTGCTGGTTTGCTTCACCTAGCAGTCCTGTCTTAGCATCCTTTGCTGGTCACGTAGAGGAGGGTGATACAGGACCTGCATTTGGACTGGACATAAGCAGCTATTCCTGAGTCAAAGGACAAAAAAAAAAGAGAAGAGCAGTTTAAGCGTTCCTGGATCATCCCTCCCTATCTTCTCTGCAAAACCACAGTTTTTCAGCATCACAAGCTTGAAAATTAGGGGTGCAAACTTGTTATGCAGTTTCCATGTAGATGGAAAATTTCATTCCTCTTCCTCTCACAAGCTATTTAATAGCAGAAAGCTATATGATTAAGTATGTTAAGCTTCTTTGTGGGCTTAAGTAGTAAAAATGACTTGAATTTAATTCCATTGATTTCACTAGCTGTCAAACATGAGCAGAATTCAAAATCTCTTCCAGAGCTGAATAGCAGCATGTCTTCAGCCTCAGATGTAAAGACACTTACATCTTACAGAAGCTGTGTTCTCAGATAGTAATCATGCTTTATTCCCTGTCCTGGAGTGAGTTGACCTGTTTGGACAAGCAGTCAGCCTGGAAACTGGTCCCAGGCATGGAGTTGATGCAGCAGTGGGTTGCAGCAGCAAGTGAGGGCATGGGCAGGTCAGGAGGCTTCCAGGGGGCAAACAGCACCATGGACCCCTGGTGATGCAGGAGCTGTAAGCAAGTAATGCTCAGTTTGCCTTTCCTCAATGTGTAGCACATTCATTTACCAGTAGTAGAAGGGGTGGGGATTTTTTAATCTCTTTTCTGTAGAACCTAATATTTGTATCACCTAGGCTTGAAAATCATACCCCAAGTGTAATGTTGGCTACTCTTTCCTGCACCACTGCTCTCCAGCCTGAAAGAACAGGACCTGCTGGGACTCTCTTGGGTGCTACTTGTGGGGTGCAGTGCTTGCTTTGGAACTGGAGTGTGGTGGCAATGGAAGGGAGAAGAGGCTCCTCTTGCAGTGAGCTTCCTGAGCCCTGTGGTTCCAGCTGTTCACAGGGGCTCTGTGAAACTGGCTTTGTTGATCTGGATGGCTGGATGCTCTGTGAATGCACAGGGGCTTGTGAGAATGGCACCAACTGCTTTCCCTCATCTCCCCAACAGTTCTATTCTGAAGACTGACCTTGCTTTTGACCTTGCCTGCCTTCAACACCAACGGGTACACCTGAGCTGATGCTGAGTGTGGTGACCTGATGGTGTTCAAGCCACTTAAAGAATCACTGCTCTTTCTGAACAGGTGCTGAGCACAATGAAGCTTAGGTGTAGCTAAAGATCAGCTGGATGCAGCAGCCTGTCAGTCTCCTCTGTCAATCATAAGGGCATTTTCTAGTGTAGTGCCTTCTTCCTTTTTTCTAACATTTCCTTTTAAGAGCCTTCAAACCCTCCAACTTCAAAGCATTTCTGTTCCTACTGACCCATGTGTACTGCACAGGGATAAAACCTCTAGCTAGCAACTTAGGGATGATTTGTCAAGGGTCGCTTTAATAAATTAGGTTATTTATTTTCTGCCTGAAATTCCCTGGTTGGTGACTAAGAGAAACTTTATATTAAGCCGTGCAAAGCATAATGAAGTTGCTGTAATGCTTTGATGTGGAAATGCTTAAATGCTAGGGAAAAAAAGTGGTGATATTGATAGAAAAAGCTTACTTAATGTATCTGGGGACAATTTATATAAACAAAGTATAGATTGTACGATGAAGATTATAGGTTTTGATAATCACCTTTTAAAGTTTAAATATCGGCATGATAAAAAGGTCACAATCAAATCATCTTCTTGAACAGTGCTGCAGATAGTTATGAACTCAGCCCTTTTAAGAGATCAAGATATATTTGATATCAGTGATGGAGAAATCGATACTGGGATAAATGTACAGTAAGATTTTTGTTTCCTTATAGCTAATACAAAGTCATTCTTCACAGCAAACTGGCTGAGGTGACTGTTAACTGTGCTGGAGTGCAAAAGCTGTGGTGAATGTGCACTATGTCCGTCTCCCTTAATGAAGGCAGTTATATAAGATTCACTTCCCCTTAGCTGATTGAATTGTATTTCCCATGCCACCTCTTGCTTTCCATGATCCTTATAGAGGAGCAAAACCTAGTTTGCTGTATTTTCTCCTTTTTCTTGTATCTATTCTTGAGGCTTATTAGCACAAAGTAGCTCTGAGCCGTGGCTTGGACACCAGAGATTCTGAAAGCCTCAAATAGCCGTAATAATGGAGTTGGATGAAGGATGCTGGTTGCCATGGGAACAGTGCATGTGCCACACAAGATAATGTAACTGCTGTAGTGCGGAGATCTGTGCTGCATATTGATTGCAAGAGTTCTTGAATTCCTCATAAACTTTGTGCTTTGTGCTGTGTGTTTCACCTCATAAGTGAGAGAAGCTTATCAGCTGGGCTAAATCCAGAGGGATTTTGTTATGTGAGAGGAGTTGACTTTTGCATGGGAGGGGAGAAGAAGGGGTCAGAGCTGCTTGAGAGTATTGTTAGGTTCACAGCCTTTGCCTATTGAGCTGCCAGTGTCCTAACTGTTGTGTTAATGTGAGTTAATGAAGTATTGGAACTGAGGCATTATGGTTGAGTGTCCTGAGTTAAGAGTGACTATAGAAGGAAGGCCTTAGGAAACAGAAATTTCATCTTTATAATGTTTCATATGGTGGCTTGTCACCTGGATGGCTGCCCAGTACCACAGTTGCACAGTGTACCTCTTCATTGCTGTTGGTATGCCACTGGAAAGTTCATTGTTGGACCAGCTTGGTGAGGGTGAACCTAATCAGTGGCATAACTGTGCAAAATATTGCAGTTAAGGAATATCACGGTCACTGCTAGGCAAGAGGACGGGTGCAGCATTGGCCATTTCACCAGGCTTGGACAAGATGAAACACACAGGTTTTAATCTGGGGAGAATTCTGTGTGAGCAGAACCACAGGGTTCTGTTTTTCAGAGGGGTTGGGCTCCTTTTTCCTTTAAATGTATGAAAAACGCACCTTTGAGAATGGCAACATCTGCCAGGTTAGCATGGCATTAGTGGGCCGCTACAGTTGTCTGCAGTCTTGCATAAAAATGAATGGAGCAGGACTGGTTTTGCTACAGTTTGCAGCCAGATTTTTCTATGTCCTGGAATAATAGCAGAAATTCTAGTTATTGCCCTACTAGCCCAGATCCTCATCAACGTAAACCAACAAAGGTTTATCGGTGGTCTGCTTGGGAGAATCACTGCTTCCTTGTAAGTGAGCCCTGGCTTGTGATTTCAAGAGAGGCTCATACTCTGCTTTGGGATCTCTTCACTATGAGGAGTTTGTATCAGAACACAACATTCTGGCGACTGTTAAGAAGTCCTACACCTCAACAGCAAAACAACCCCATGCTGTTGACACCTAAGGCTTACTGCAAGGTCTCTGGCTAGAAAACTTCCACTAAAGAAGATACTGTGGAATTACTGATCTTACAAGCTTTTTGGAGATGGTGTGTGTTGTTTCATACCTCCCTCATGCTGTCTAAATTTCCGGGTGTTGCCTAAATCTACCTGAAAAGTATCAGAACTTTAGGAACTGTTAGTGAGGTTTTCTCTGTCTGCTCTATGAAAATACTTATCTTGAGGGAGAGGTATTATTGGTCAAAACCGCATCAGATTGGACATAGAAATAGGAGGCTGTTGTGCCCTCTGGGCATTGTTTTGCGTTTTTGACTTTGTTCGTTGGTGTGGGTTATCTCAAATGTGGTGCTCAGGTACTCATTCCGTTTATTCTTGACTACTATTTCCTGTTTCTGGTTTTAGATCCTGCCCCCCCATCCCAGCTGAGTACCTGGGTTTATTGCCCATTCAAAAAGCCAGGATCAGCTTCTCTGGAGCTCTGGGTTTGGTTTTTTCTTTTGTACAGCCAGGACAAACTGCAACATCATCTGAGGTGCCTGTTCAGAGCCAAGATGCTTGCTTTGTCATGCATGGACAGTTATGTTTTAGACCACCTAAACATAATGAAGGACTAGTGGCACTGCACTCTGGTATGCTTAAAGCCATTAATATGCCATTTCTTTTGTAACCCTTTAACATTTTCTGGGATTGCACAGTAATTCTTGTGGGAAATCCTTAGTCTTTTTTAAAACAAAATATGTGTTGAATTTAGTAAATGAACTAAACTTGGCATTAGGCATTGGCCTGGATATTGGTGGGACTCCCACCTGAGTGAAACCTGATGACAGTGCTGTCAGTTATCCATTGGTTTGGCTAAGCCCTTCCCACTGAACCCAGTTTGAGCAGTGCTTCTTGTGCCCTGTGGTCATTTTGTGTATGGCTGTTGTGTCAGTGGGACCTTCTGCCGGGTGTCCAGGGCTCAAGTTAGGCTTGCATGTGCCTGCCTATGTATACACATAAATACATACAGATCACGTCACTCTGTGTGCTTGTGAATGTATGTATAATGTGTGTATATATACGATTCAGTTCTTATGTTTTCCTCCTGCTGTCTTTTGATGTTGTTCAAGATGATTGCTTGGGTTAGGAAGTGCTTCATTGAGGACAAAGTAAACAGTCTGGAGCTAAATGTAACTTTGGTTTCTGCCCACGTGGTGCAGCCAGCTGGAAGTGGCTCGTCACCATCACAAGGTGTTCAGCTGGTACTCGGTGGGCATGTAGCAGTGGCACAGTTGTGGATTGTCACTTGCTCGTCCTTGGCTGTCTGGTACTGCAGCAGGTTTTAAGGAATACTCGGGTTTTAACTATGGGTACACATATGAATGTCTCAATGCAGCAGCCTGGCTTGCAGTGCTCAGGAATGTGCGGGCTCTGTAGTGTTATGATGTTGATGTTTGTAAGTGTATTGCATTGCACCCAGGGATTGTCAATGTCAAAATGGTGCTAAATTCAAGAAAGGCAGGGACTGAGTTTATAGGATGATGTCTTTTCAACTTAGGCTTTTTCGGAAGAAGGTAGAGTTTGAGGGGCTGGATAACAGACACAGGTGAAGGCTAGGGAAGCTGGTGCTGTCACTCTGTGGAGAGTCACCCAGGTTACCAAATGTACTGACTTTCACCTTATTCTTAGGTGAACTTTCTTGGCTGAACTCTACTGAATCTGAAAGCTGATGCTGATTGCTAAGGTCTTGTGTAGCATCTAGTGCACAATGTTCTGTACAGCTACCTTGTTTACTGTACTGAAGCTGTAGGAGTGAAGTGATTATAAAGTAATGATTAACACCCTGTTGCTGAATAGATTTTTAGGAGTGCAGATCCCATAGGAAATGCAACGGCTGCCCCCTTCCCTGTCCTGCCAAAACCCCCTAAGCCTGCAAAAGCTTTGGCGTGTCCAGTAAGCATCATGTGTAGCTGAGAAGGGACCAAGAATGAATATTTCTGAAGAAAACAGCAGGAAAGGGAACCAAATGCTTACCTTGGAGAGGATGGTGACTTGAATGGATCAAAAGCAGGTTTTGCTAGTTGTGAAGCAGGCCCTGGGTCCCTTAAGGAGCACAGGAAGGGTTTTGCTGTTTTGTCTGAACACAACCAAGTAGAGATTGTTGTGGTTTATGGTTCAGAACTTCCTTTTCAAGTGCTCGTATCAGCCTTTTAGCCTTCATAAGGACGCAGCACTGACAGTGCATAGATACGTGTGGTACAATTTCATCTTTGTGGCTGGCTGCAGAAGGAGATTGATGGTTCTACTTCACAGCAACACTCGGAGGACTCAGAGGAAGATTGTTTTCTCACACTCGCATTCAGCTACTCCAAGTATATCAATTTCCACCAAGCATAAGGGTGATTTTGATTTTCACAACAAGGGTTTCCAAG
This sequence comes from Agapornis roseicollis, assembly GCA_002631895.1. Classification (NCBI taxonomy): domain Eukaryota; kingdom Metazoa; phylum Chordata; class Aves; order Psittaciformes; family Psittacidae; genus Agapornis; species Agapornis roseicollis. The sequence goes on from NDXB01011120.1 coordinate 60,676, forward strand.
GAGGCGCTAGGTTGACAAAAGCGGTTGCCAAGGGTCTCCAAGGGACTTGACAGATTTACAACATACTACTAGTGGTGCCTCAATGGAAATTGGGTTTGATATAAATGATAAAGAATTGGAGGTGCTCAAGGACGATGTTCAAAAGCAATTTAGAGAGGCTATGGACCATTTTGATTTGTTTCAGTGCAATACCTCCTATGAAAGAGAGCTCAACTGTGACTGACAGAATTTATTATGGCTTTTTACTGGCTTATATTGAAAATTGAGCTTCAGGATTATATTTCACTTGTGTCTTTATGCAAATTGCAAAAAAAAAAAAAGAGTACTTTATGGAGGTAAAATCTTCATGGTGGGGGAAGGTTTTAACAAAGAATTTCTTTTACTTTGAAAGAGAACATATATCGTAGCCCAAGCAGTTTAGTGATGGACAAATATGGTTTAGGAAATGCTTAGCTGGACCTTTGAGAAACTTCACAGATTTCCTGGATAATTCTTTTAAAGTCTATTTAAAACCCCACACGCTATTATTTGCAGATCACATCTGTGCCAGTACTGACAGTACAAGAAAGGAAACCCTGTTTAGTTTGTTCTTTTCTTCTTTATGTAAGAACTTGCTGCCTTCTGAGTAACACAAAAGCTATTTTATTTGAGGAACACGTGTTTTCTGAGTGAATCCTGTAAGATATTGGATTTTCTTCCACTATATTTTCTTTCTACCACTAATTTTGAAGCTGTAGGACGTTGCAACAGAACTACATTGCAAGGACAGAGCTGCTTACATTGGGGTCTGCTTCAGGGAGTCAGAGAAGAGAATGGCTGAGAGGTGCCTAAGATAAGGCAGCTGACTGTGTGCATGTCCATGTACCTGTTAAGTAAAAGCCATGCGTGTGGTGGCTGCAGATGAATTGTTTACAGTTAGGGATGTGCTGACGTTAGAGGTGAGATGGAGGAGCAGGGGGATAACTTCCTATCAAGATTCTATAGATGTTGTCTTGAGATGTTGTTCAGGCTCCCTCAAAAGCTATTGCAGTTTTTCACCACAGCATGTTGTGGGGATCAATCACATTCACGTATTTACAGTCAAGGTAAGCTGCCTCCCTGCCCCATGCAGACAATCTAAAAATCACACTGATGATGGCTAATGTTGATGACCATATCAGAAAGCAAACAAAGAAGTGCACAGACTTACGGGCAGTTTTCCTGGGGATGACAAAGGTGTACAGGCTGAGGACAGCTAATCTGGCAGGAAATGCCCTCCTGTTGTTGGAGCACAGAAAGAGGAAAACTAGCTGTACTTGCACAAAGATACATCCACCACTTGTACTTCCCTTGTGGGTAGAAAGACATGGAAATAACACTACAAAGGAATGGCCACAGTGAAAAGAGTTTAGCATTATCTTTGGGTGTCCTGTTTGGAAAGCAGCTTCCTGCCTGCTTGGCTGCACCTAGGAGACTTTGGCAACGGTGGCAGAAGTGGTGCTGAAATGATTCCTGTTTGGTGCTGCAAGAGTGGTTGCTCCTGCATGGACCCTTTAGTATTAAGGAATGTCCAAGGAACGTAACTGTGAGCATTTCTTTCGTTTTGGGCTTTTTTTTTCTCCCCTTCCTGCACCATTTCATCCAGCTTGGTCTGGTACTTTTTAGTTAGATGGTAACAAGCAGGTCTGCCCTGAGTATTCAGCTTTGCCCAGCAGGAATAGGATTTGGAACTGGGCCCCTTGATGTGAGGTCTGAGGGAAGAGCTTGCAGCTGAAGAGCTTTGAATAGCAGCAGTAACAACCTCAAATTGCAATACCTCAGACTTGCTTGTTTCTGGATTGGGGTGAGAGGCAAACAAAAAAGCCCAAGGAATTGTTTAATAACTACCATAGGGTTAGGCAGAGGAACACAAGTGATTATTACCCTTCATGTCCAGCATGTGTATCGGTGTATCTTGTGACTGAAAGCAAAATGTATGTCTGTCTCCAAAGAATTTTATTCATCAATGCTGTATTCATGCACTTCAAGAGAGAATGGCTGGTGTAGAAAGGTTTAAACGGGTACTAGACATTCCACTAGACTTATACGATCAATGATTATGCTAAGATGGTTTCTGTGTGAAACACATTGTGAGCCTATCTGTTGATTCACTACCTTCACTTGTCTTTTCTACTGGGCTGGGCTGATTACACTCCTTTGTGTGCCATTTCTTAAGGGCATTTGCTGTGTTTGTGTGTGCAGTGATTGTGTAGCTGTTTATCTTCTGCCAGTGTTTGTAACATGATTTATTCTGTAGTCCTAGCTATGGATGTTAGTTGTACAGCAGTTGTTCTCCAGGATGTTCCTACCTTAATGGTGGTTCATGTCTGCTAGAAATGAGTGTTGGTGTTCCAGCAGGAAGCTCTTGTAGTGGAAACTGGGGAGCTGGAAGAGAGTTTGGAAGTGCAAATAAAACCCAGGGATCTTTGCAGAAAGCTCTATTTCCATTGACCTTGGTGCACTTGCAGTAGTGGACAGTGCAGTTCTGTGTGTTTAGACAAGGTTGTGAGGAGCTTAAAACGTCGATTGGTTAACAGCACAGCTGCTGTGACATACTGTGGGGGAGCATCCTTACTTTCACCAGGAAAGTGGAATCCACTATTGTTCTGTATGGCAGGTGAGTATCACCAAAGAATGCTGCTTCCATTTATTGGTTTTATAAGATCAATTCAATCCCAGCTACCTGGTGTCACTTCTGCTTCCACAGATTTACAGTTCTAAAAAAGCAAAGTGAAATAATCTTCATTCGATTTAAAACAAGGCTCTCTTTCATTTGAGTAACAATATCTGCTTCCTTAAAATTGGAGGTGAAATTCCATCATTGGTTAGATGTGCAGAAGGATCTGAAATGCATAATATGCTATAGGATGAGTTTTGTTTGAGGATGTCTAACTGTCTTGCAAATAAACGTCTCCAGCATCGTGGTTTATTTCTATGGAACTCTGTTTAGCAGGAGCAAGAGTTATCTCTGCCATGTAGCAGTCAGGATTCACAGCTTTCTTGAAAGATCTACTACTACAGGAATAAAGACTTCCTTTGTTTACAGAAGAGGGAGGGAAAGCACCCTCCAGGCTGTTGTTTATAGCTTCTGACATGTGATAGAACACCAAGATGCCTTTGCTTGCGGAATCTCAGATTGGCATCTTCACAGGGAGGGGGAATCTTCAAGGGTGGCTTAAAGCTGACACTTTGTCATCTTGCAGTGATAAGCCCTAAAAAGAGCTGTTGTATGCACTGGAGTATGTTATGCATAATAAAAATTGAATACTGGAAGAGTTAGAAACAGTAGTTTATATTCAGCAGCTGAATTATGCAAGGTATGGAGTGCTGTCATGTGTGGAACACTCTCCGTTTAATGGAAATTTCTTTGCTAATAAAAGGCTTCAAGATTTGGTCCAATGGATCTTAAAAATGGCAGTGCTATTTGTGGATATGATTGGCAGATGTAGATGAGAGCAGGAAGGGGATTACATCTTTCCTAGTCTATGCCAGCCATTAGACCAAAACATAATTAAATGTAGTATTTCAGAGCCAAAGTAGACATTAATCAGTCAAGGTACTTTTTTCTCTTCCTTAGAAGTCTAAGAGAGACAGACACCGTAATCCCACTGAAATGTACACATATGGTGTGTACAGAAAAAGAAAGGTGATCTTTTATCAGTACCCTCTTAATGGCATATAAAATCTTTGACATAAATATTTGACATTCCCATTGCAATTATTGTGAATGCATTGGAAGCATCCTATATTGTTTAAAATTAAGGCTACTCTAGGTTGGGTTTTTAATCCCTATCAGTTGCAAGAAATAGACAGGTTTTACACTCTTGTGTCTTTTTAGTTTTACCACTTGACACCCAAGCCATATGAAGTGCTGCCATAGCAAAAGAGAAACCAGCTTTCCTCTGTTTCCCCTCATTTCTTGCTGAGGTAACTGGTGACTTGCTGATGGCCTTTTTCTGACCACACCTGAAAAAACAGCCTGTGAGTGTATGCAAAATAGCACTGGCCATTCTCAATTGTGACAAGCAAGGAAAAACTTTGTTGCCTTAAACAATGTACCAGCCTTGCCCCAAATGTGGTTACCCCATAAGGTTATTAAGAGTTTGATACATATGCTGGTGTCTTCTTTTTCAGAGGTAGCAGTGTAAAAGGTTGTATGGTTTGAAGATGGGAATGATGAAAGTCTAAAACTGGTGGTTTCTTCATGTAGTCCGTCCTCTCCTGGCTGGAGGCACTTCAGGGGATGTTGACACAAGTAGGAAACAATATTTGGAGTTTATTTGCTCTATTAAAGAAAAGGCAGAAGAATTCATCCTGCCTTCCTTGCTGAAAGCTTTATCCATACCAGCTGATGAGCCTGAAACATGTTGTTCTTCTCCCAGGATCTCTGAGCTGTGAGATGTGGTGAGCACCAGGAAAACTCAGAGTACACACTCACAAAAATTATGATCCCAGAATGGATTGGTCTGGAAGGGAAGCTCATCCAGTTCCAACCCCCTGCCATGGGCAGGGACACCTTCTACTAGATCAGCTTGCTCCAAGTTCTGTCCAACCTGGCCTTGCTTGGAAAGAACATCTGGAGGTTGTCAGGTCCACACATGTGTGGTCAGTGAGCTGGTTTTGTCTGTGCTTGAATGGCTTGTAGAAAGATGCTTAAGGAATGAAGCAATCCTATGCATGTCACTCAAGTTGCTCACTTTCTCTGCTGCTTCAAAGCTGATCACTGAAACCAAATTATGATAGCTATAGGGAGATGAATATTTTTCTCCTCATTGCTTCATGGCATCATGTGCTGTTTGTTTGTTAAAATTGGCTGGATTTTGCCAAATGCCCTTTCCCTTCAAAGCAGCACGAGCTCCCTGTGGAAGCTGAGGATATTCACTGCTTAACAGAACCAGGCCCCCATCCGCACAGTCCCTCTACTCTGACAGTGTATTTGGAGCCAGTCCACTCTGACTGCTTTAGATTGGCTTGGAGCTAAATCACAGAAGAGAACACTTCCCTCTGCCTGGGCTGAGCAGATAAGAATTCCTATTTGGTAAGAAATCTGAGTTGTTTTGCCTCTTGTTGTTTTATGGCATTCAAAGGACTATACAGCTGATGTCTGTGCATCATTCTTTAAGCAGGAAATAGGGACTCTTAATACTTGGAAGAGATGGCTTCAGAGGAGCCAGGGTATCTTGCTCATGTTCAGTGTTGTGCAGTACAGAAAGATTTCTGTGGAGAGAAGATGTGAGGATTTGCTTATTGTCTGAATTGGCAGAAGCAGATATGATCTTACTTTTTCTTTAGGAAAATGAATGCATTTTAGAAAGGAGGTGATTAGTGAAGAATAAAGAAGTGGGTAGGGATATAAATCATAGCTTTATTATTCCAATCCAGGTTTTATTGTACTGGGCCCTGCTCTGTGTGTGTGTGTTGGTATGAACAGGTGCAGCAATTGCATTTGAAATGAGTCCAAGCAAGTAACATTAAGTCCTCATTTTACACCTCACTGAATGCTGTGCAAAGAGCAAGAGCTTCCCAGCAGCATAAGCAGATAAATTTCCATTGATAGCTTTGGCATTGAGCCTATTCACTTAAATCAGTGATGTAGTATCTGCTCATGCCTCACTAAACAAAACCTATTATATTATATAGGTCAGGATTTGTTTTGGGATGGTTCTCAGTCTTTTGAATGCTCTCCCTTCCAAGATTAATGCAGTATTCCCAAAAAGTGCTTGTATTTCTTCAGCCTCCCCTTTCTGAGGTTAGAATTTTGGGACTAATACTGTCTTCCTTCAGTTGAGGCTTTTGAGGCCTATCTAAAGGGAACACTACTTTAGCTCCAAATTTCTGGAGTTTCAGTCATGCTGTTGGTATAAGGGAAAAGCTCCCAAATGAATGGATGAACCTGAGAGACAGTGTTAGCCCCTTTACAAATACTGTGACTCTGTAGGACCACAGTGTTCCCAGCTTGAAATCTAGACACGAGGTGGCTAGGGGAACCTTCCTAAAGCCAAATGCTGCTATAGTGAAATGCAGAGAGTTTTGCTTCTGTCTCTTTAGATGAACAAGACCTGCTGGAAATTGTCCTTTCATTGGTAAATAGAAAAGCAATTTAAAACGTCATCAACACTGAGTTGTACTTGCTTGCTGTTGATGGGCTAGACTACTGCTTTGGTCACAAACTCATAACTTCCTCTTATAAATGAAGAGCTGCCTTGGGATTCTGTATGACAGGTAAGGCGATCCTCTAACCTGCTGCCTACTTCTGCCTGTCCTTCTCTTGCTGTGCAGGTACTAGGGACAGTGGAGGGAGTGGAAGGGATTTATCTGCTGTATTTTCTGTGCCTGTAACTGTCACGTAGGAGCCCTGCAATGAGGGGAGTGCTGCTGCTCACGTCTTGTATTGGGCTCAGCATTTTCTTTCTGAAGTCTTGGCACACAAGATCATCTCTTGTTTTGTTTCATTTTTAAAATGAATTAAAGTTCATCTTTTAAACATTTCCATAGTTTTCCTGGTCACAGGAACCAGGAAAATTGCATGCCTACTGAAGGGTTCTCTCACATAATTGTTTGCAGAGCCTTGAATCAGTTGTTAAGCTGGAACCATCTCCTCCCTTGCAGGTCTTCCCTGAAGCCATGCCTCTGCTCTCACAAATGCTTTCCTCCTGGTGTAACCACAGCCTAGATAGAAACGTGATAGAGGAAGTGGAGGTATATTTGACTTCCTGATGAACAACAGAATGGGCAATTTGCACACCCAAGACAACACACACAGCAGCCCCCAGCTGACATTATTTTCAGCTATACTGCATAAATATCATAGCTGTGAAGAGAAAAAACTCTGGGGGGGGGGGTGCTGGGCCATGTTTGTCTAAGTACACAGCACAGTCAGGCAGCTAGTAACAAATAGGAAATAAAAGAGATCATAGGTTAGAGATGTCACAATGTCCCCATCTTAAGAGACACACAATGGAGATAGATATCCAGCTCAGATCTCCTGACATTCAGGCTTACTGGCCAGAGCAGCTTTGCCTTGTGTATGCCCTGACTCAGCTCTGTTAAACTTCTTGGGTGTTATCTTCATTTGAAACATGTGCTTAGATCTTTCTGCTTTAAACCACATATTGATTTTAGTTAAAAAAATGTGCAGAACTAGATTGAGAGAGTAAACACATAATTCTTCTCATATGTTGCTAGAAGTTATGAAAACTACCATATTTTGCTTGTGCCGTTACTACTGTATATATTTAATAAAAACTAATGCTCTACTATAGAAAGCTGTGTTCTCTTAGAGCTTGAAAAGGCAGCAGCTATTTGCTTCGCATTTGGAAGGTGACATTCCCAGCTAGATGGCCTAGAAAATTGCTTTCAAAAGTTGGAAGCATTATTTCAGGAGGGCTATTGAGCATCCAGCACTCTCCGTGCGGTAGATTGCCAAGTATGTGGCAATAGGTGACACTGTGACAAGTGTTCAGCCCTGGGGGGTGGCGACAAGTGATGAGCTATTCCGAGCACTGCTTCCTTTTGAGGTCCTGTGTGAGCCACCACTGCTTGGGGCTTGTTTGGGAATTGATAAACTGAGCAAGGATGTTCCATTGGCGTATGATAAAGATGGTGCCTCATAATCCTGCTGCCATTGTTTGTCTGCTTTTAAAGGAGTGTTTTTCATAGCATGTTGGACTCCTTTCCAAGCTGGTTGTATTTAATGGACCTGGAGACATAACTCAAGGATACGAAGATGTTTATGTCATCTGGGGGATTTTTGCAGCAGTTTCTATGCGTGTTGGTTTCTTTTTCTTACTTTTTCCTGGAAGAAGCTGGTTTGTAATTGACTTTTGCAAAGAATTTTTGTTTTACTTTTGCTCTTAAATATGACAATAACAACAGTGCAAAGGGAAACGATGCCAAAATCGTTATTCCAAAATACATCAAACTTTTGCTTCCCTTTGGATCTGTTTGTTGGAAGCTGGTAGTTGGCACTACTACCCATGTGGTTCTGGGGCTTTCTTTTTAGCTGAGGGTTGGAAACTTTTCAATGTGAGGTAGCTGAATGCTACCAAGTGCAGCTGTAGGCTGAAGAAAATGAACCTGAATGTGCCATTGGTATTCTCTGGGGTTCTGACCAGCAGTTTAAAGAGAGAATGTCTGCAGAGATTTACTCCTGGGATTTCTATTGAGTCCAGCGATTGTTGCGATGGGTTTCTGGGAGCTGAGAAAGAGCAGAAAAAATACCTGCAGAGCAGACAACGTGAAAAATGAGGCTTATCGTTAGGGTGCTCATTGTTAAGTTTGTTCTTGGATTTAATAGCTTCCTGGAATACGCTGCCAGTCACATCTGGGTTAGAATTTATCAGCTCTTTGTTAGAAAAGAACTACACATAGTCAGAATGCAATTACCAAAGGTGAAATTTTGCCAGGACTCTGCATTTACTTTGCAAGAAGTGCCAAGGCATCTTTCACAGTCACACATTGTGACACTTACCTTTTGGATGGGACACAAGGATAGGCTTACCATGAAGAATATGGTGGCAGAAATAATTTGCTTGGCATATAAATAGCATCTACATGTGATAGTATTCCTCAAGAGAGGAGAGAGACAGACAGTTGAGCTGCCAAGAATACAGATAAACTGTATCTGAAAAGTATTGGTTACTGGAGGATGCAAGTAATTGGTACCATATGTTGCTCCAAGCTTCCCTCTTCAACTGAGCAGTCATGTATTACAGTGTAGATAACTGAAACTGGTTCAGACTCATCTATGAGTTATTTTGCATGCTCAGTGATAGCCTGGTGTTCTCTGGGACTGTGAAGACCTTTGTCCAAAAAACTTGGTTGCTTCCTTTCTCAGATAGTCACTGCCACTGGTTCCAACCTAGAGAAATAATAGACAAAGACCAGCTCCACTTGTGAGGCTGTTTGGGCATCAGGAAGCAAGGAATACTCTGGATGTTGATATTAAACGCTATACAGTATTTAGTAGGTGGTCACTGAAAAAGGAGATTGTGATAGAAAAGTTTTTTCCCTTCAGCTCTACAGGAATATATACTGCTCCAAGAGCTCTGTGAAGAGTGTGGAAGGGGCTGAGGGCCAGAAATAAGGAGTGCTAGAAGCAGCACGGGAGTCTGTGCAGTGCATAGGGATGGACTGTTAAGCTATGCTGTAAAGAGCAGTTCTCTTCCAGGAAGTTTAGTCAAGAATAAAATGCTTTTTACCAGTAGGTAAGGAATTATCAAATCTGAATGAATATTTAGATTTTTATATGTAAATCTGAGCCCTGGCTTTCTGAAGGCCAATGGAACAGGACTTTGCAAACCCTGGAAGGCACATTAGCAGTGAACAATATCTGAATGACGTTTCAAACACTACCTGCAGTAACTTGCTCCTCTCTTGTATCCCATCTATGATGGTTCTGTCTATCTAGCTGATTTACTGGAGTCTTGTTGTATGAGAGTGTATTTATTCTCCTTAAATACTTACTTTGCTCAGTCTAAGATTTCCGATTTGGATGAGTGAAGGAATATTGCTGCAGTGTAGTTCTCTACTAAGAGGTAAGCTTCCAAAATCTCAACATGCTCCCCTGGATCAGCGAGAGTTGTACCGAGGACCTCATGTACAAACCCTGTTCTTGATCCTGTGCCTCATCATTAAAAGCCAAAAATCATCTGTCTTCAGGATTTGAAAACTGATTTTTATCTGCTGTGCTGTGGTAAATGATCCATCTTTGCTACGTGTGGCACCTCGATACCTCTAATCCTGTTAGGATAACATTCTTCTTTGATCATTGCACATTAACTCCTCAGTTATTTCTGTCCCTTTTGTTGTTGTCCTGTCACTGCTTCTAGTACATTTTCCCCACCTGGCATCATGAAATGAACCTGTTCTCAGGCTTCACGAGGGGATGACATGATCCCTCCAGCTTGGGAAGAGCACACGCAGCCAGTGTGAAAGCTGTCTGGTGATGAGTAGTTGTTTCTGTTGCATTTTCTGCTAGCATACTCAGATGCTGCTCCTCTTCGTGTGGAGATCTTCCCAGGATCTTCCAGCAAGAGCCAGGCACAAGCTAGCACCTTCTGAACAGAACCAATAGGTGAATAACTACGTGCAGGCACTGGAAATTCAGGAACTAAGGGGTTTCCTACACCGCAAACACCAGCTCTTATTACTATGCATAGTAGGCATCTCTGGCTGCTGCCATGGTTGTCCTATCTGAGCAAGTAAAGGCTATTTGTATGGATATATATACTCTGCATCTTTGTATTGCTCTTGCTCCCTTTTTCCCATCACTTCAGGATTCCCAAACAGCAAGGGTGAAGAATTTCAATCCCAGCTGTCCCAAGGAGGAGATAATGTCCTACTTGATGTGTTTCAAAAGTATGAACTGGAAGAAGGGAAGAATGGGATCTGTCTTTTAGAAATGCTTGTTCTGAGACTGTTTGCAGTGCTGGTCAGCTTGGAGAAGAGAAGGCTCAGGGGTGTCCTTATAACAGTCTTCCAATATCTAAAGGGGGCCTACAAGAAATCTGGAGAAGGACTTCTGACAAGGGCATGTAGTTGATAGGACAAGGGGGAATGGCTTTAGCCTACCAGAGTGGAGACTGAGCTGAGCTCTGAGGCAGAAGCTCTTCTCTGTGAGGGTGCTGAGGCGCTGGCACAGGGTGATGGCCCAGAGAAGCTGTGGCTGCCCCTTCCCTGGCAGTGCTCAAGGCCTGGTTGGACACAGGGGCTTGGAGCAAGCTGCTCCAGGGGAAGGGGTCCCTGCCTGTGGAGCTAGATGAGCCCTNCCTGGCAGTGCTCAAGGCCAGGTTGGACACAGGGGCTTGGAGCAAGCTGCTCCAGGGGAAGGGGTCCCTGCCTGTGGAGCTAGATGAGCCCTTCCAACCCAAACCATCCTGTGGTTCTGTGTTGGGTGTTTGCGTTGTGGTGGTTTTGGGGGATTTCTGCTGCCTCTCCCTCCCCCAGTACTGCAGGCTGTTGAACCATATCTGCTGGGGGAGCCTTTTCATGCTCAGTGTCTGTGCTGTTCTGCTTTACGTTTTGGCAACTGTTGGGGTCTGTAATCTCTGGCACGTTAAGCTTGTAAATGGAAACTTTGCCTTGGAGTGTTCAGAACGTGTCTGCAGGAGCCTTTCCATCTTAAATAATGGCCACTTGCCATGATAAAGTCTGAAGGTGGCGAGTTTCAGGGGACTGAGGGAAGGAGGTGCGCGTGTGCACGTTTGTTTTCTCCTTCGCTGCTGCTTCGGAGCACTGTGCTCCCTAGCTGGGAGATATAATGGTGTATGAATTGCTATTTAATCAGGGATGCTAATTAAGTCTTAGCTTTTTAAAGCTTTCATGGGAGAGCTCTATATGATTTGCAGTGGCTGGAATTGCAATTGCAGGCAATTAAGCTGCTTTTTGCTTGATAGGACCTGAAAATGTGCTTTTATGAGGGATATTTGGGACTTGGAGAGATCCCTAACACCTTCAACATCTTTCTTGATCTGAAGAACGAAATTGTTGCTTTTAAAAGGAAATGACCTAAAGGAGTGAAGCAGTGAAGAAATAAATTCTATTCAGGTTTTAAGTAACCCTTTTACTGTGTATATAATTATAGCAGTGCATCCACTTTTATGACACAATTAATACAATGTAAAGCTCATTCTTAACAGAAATCTTACCCAGTTCTCCAGCGTTGCTTTTTATAATGCAGTTGAGAACCTCAGGTTCTTAGTTGTGGCTAACTGCTGTCTTACCAGATGCAACAAAGTGTTCCTGCTTAGGGGTCTTCACCACACTTTTCAATCAGGTGGGTCAGATTTAATGCAATGAATTGTCTTAAATGAGAAAATGATCAGTGGCTGGTCTAAAGAATAGTAAGATCTATGAGCTGAAGTGGAAGAAAATGTGGAGGCTACTTGTCAGGCTTACATAATACAGACCAAACCAAACCAGGAATGGAATACTGCAACAAATAGCATGCAAGTCTGATCAGTAATTAAGCATGAACTGGGATTTTTAGGTTTGGGGTTTTTCATCCCCCAAGCATATCTTGGCAGTTTATCAGTGATACTTTGTGGTGGTCACCGTAATCTTTGGTTCTCTAGGAGCCATGTCAGTGGACATGTCAGAGCCTTGCATCGGGCAGTCTGCTGTTTGTACATGGCACAAGGAACAGAAAGGAGAAGAAAAATACTGTTCCTGTTTTTCTCTATCTGAATTCTTCTCCTGAGAATAAAGCAGTTCAGGGAGATTTCAGACACTTCAGAAAGGCAAAAGCACAAGGTAGACTGAAGAGGTTTAGATAAAAAGCATGGTATATAATCATAGCCTGTGAGACTGGAGGGAGTTCTTCCTTTGTTGTCAGCAGTCCTGTTTTCCTTTCCTATCTCTCCCTCCCTCCTGTGACAGTCACATCTCAGCAGGGCAGGAGCTGGTCAGTGTGGAAATGGGAATGAGGATGTAAACGATCTGTGAATAAGCTCAACAATGTCGAAAGGAGCAACATCAGATCTCACTGGGTTGAAGTCAAATAGTTGGTCTTACCTACTCCATAGACATGGGCTGAGCAGCTTCCTTTTCCTTTGGCTCAGTGTGTTACTATAGTGCTCTGTGTTACCTGTCAGCTATGCACCACGCAATTGTGTCACTAAAATACGCACTGTGGTGATAAACTGACAAATATTAATTGAGGGCAACAGCAGCCATATACTGCAGTGATGCAAATAGTGTGGAAATTACCAGCGCCAACATAGTCGAGCAAATAAACCTAACTCAGCACATTAGCTTGGGTACTAGAAATGCTACAGTGGGTAAGTTGATGAGCTTATTCAACTGGGCTGCGTGCAGTAGCTGAGCTAGCTTTTTCAGAGCCATTTTAACTGGTTTGGTGCTGGGCTGCATTGCTTAGTGTAGCTTGTACTGATTTATGTGACACATGGAGTCTTTATCACTAGCTCTCTGATTTTTTCCTTGTCTGTGCTTAGCCACGGTGAAGAAGTCTAAAGTGGAGCCATCCTGACTTCAGTTTACGCTGAACTACTTTCAATGAGCTACATAAAGGATGTTAGAAATGCAGGAATTATGATTGTAACAGTTGATAAGAAATGGAGGCTCTTTCTGCTTTGCATTTGAAACCTGGAGCTGGGATTAGCTGACTTTATCCTTCAGGATTCTTCCAGCTTCCTTCTATGCAAAGCTTTTACTACATCCCAGTTTGAGTCTTGGCTGGCTCCTATCCCATCCCTCCTGCAGCTGAACTCCATGGGAGCAAAGGGAAGTCATTTATGGCAGAGGCAGTCAGACTGCAGATGCTAAAAGCTCCCCAAGAGTCTGGATACCCAAAATGCTCATTCAAATATATGGGAATTGGCACGACAAATCTTTTGGATACTTTGGATACTGCAAATTGCACTCTGATTTTGAGAGAGGAAAAGGACAGCATTATGTAAGCTATTCTTTTTAAGCTCATGGTCAATAAATGAGTGACCTTTGGGAACTTGGACATGTTCTTTCACAGACTGTCATTCTGATCCATGCATGGGATGAGGCTGCACTTTGAAATGCTTACAGCCACCCAACCATCTGATCCTCTAGGTCCTGAGAACCTGGGTTTGAATGATGTGACATCGTTTGTGCTATAGAGCAAAATACAGCCCTCGTAAAGAGGGCTGGGTTCCAATGCAGCTTAATCTGTTGCTGTTAGATGGTTGTGGCCACTTCACCTTGCTGAGTCTCAGTTTATATTTACTATAAAATAGACCAATTATGTTATATTGATTTTTTTCTTTTTTTTTAATGTTTACAAGTTTATAAATGTACATTCTCACAAGCAGGAATTATTGTTGGTGGGAGAGCTTAGGGGCCTCATGCAAGACCAGTATCTCCCTGCTTTGTCCCAGTGTGACAATACATGTGCTCCATGTGTTTACCTGGCAGTCTGCTCCTGCTTTGAAGGGCTGCCTGGGAGCATTAAGATCCTAAGAGAAGTAGAATGCATTGATCTTGAGGAGCCCCTGCAGTACGATCAAGTGAAATCTTTGAAGGGAAAAGCATGAAGCAGAACATGTACCATGGTGTGGCAGTGGAGAAATTGGTGCTCATCCGGCCTCAATAACACTGGCAGACTGGAAGCCTGCTGATGAATAACATTGCTTATCTATTATCCATAAGCAGCTGAGAATGCAGATTTTCCTGATTAGCAAGAAAATAAACTGCCCTAATTTTCAAGCTGTTTTCTCAAAGGTGGTGAGAGTATTCTTGCATCTGTGACCGCCTGAGGACACTCTCCTCACCTCTCCAATTGAGAGGTTCTAGCACAATAATCTCACCTGGACAACATAGGGGTCATTTGTTAATACTTGCATGCCAGAGCTGTGCTCTGTGGCGTATGTGTATATGTATGGGTTTCTGTGGTGAATGTCTTCTCTGCCAGCTCAGAGCTGAGCTTGGGGAGAGATATAGAATCATAGAACAGTTTGGGTTGGAAAGGACCTTCAGATCATCCAGTTCCAACCCCCCTGCCATAAGCAGGGACACCTCACACTAAACCATGGCACCCAAGGCTTCGTCCAACCTGGCCTTGAACACTGCCAGGGATGGAGCACTCACAACCTCCCTGGCCAACCCATTCCAGTGCCTCAGCACCCTCACAGCAAAGAATTTCTTCCTTAGATCCAATCTAAACCTCCCCTGTTTCAGTTTGAACCCGTTACCCCTTGTCCTGTCACTGCAGTCCCTAATGAAGAGCCCCTCTGCAGCATCCCTATTTGTAGATGGTTACTTCCAGATGTGCTTTAGGGTCACACCTGAAAAGGAATTCTTGCTGATATCAATCACAGATCTGACCCGAAGCAATGTTAGAATACAGAATAGAATACTGCAGAACTGTTGCTGTTGGGTCACAATGGTTTTATTCCTTTGCTGCTCTTGCAAACACACCCCATCCATATGTGTGTTTTTATCTGTGGTAGAATTCGGGGGGCTTGAGTAATTCCAGAGCATTAAAAACTGGGGTTTCCTGAGTGAATCTGAAGCAGACTTCAGTGATGGAGAACTAAATGGCCTGTTACTCTTCCTGTTGTAACGGGGGGGGGGGGGGGCTTGAGGGTTTG
>NDXB01011123.1:4743-34802 GCA_002631895.1 Agapornis roseicollis
AAAAAAAAAGAACACGAAAAAAAGGCAGGCAAATAGGTTGCTTATAAAATTCATTGTAACTCATAACTAAGACATATTATACTTCACAATACACCAATTCAGCTTAAACTGTTTCCCCAACAGGTCAGTGTGCACAATTTTTACATTGATTACCTCTTTCAAATGAAATAAAAATCCAATACACTGGCAGCAGTAAGCCTTCCTCAATTACTGTTATTCACACTATCATAACAACCGACTTACAAATTCAGTAAAACCACAGAATTATATAATAATGTCATTTCCCCATTTTGACACACTTCTCATTACTCAAAACCGATTTTTGTCATATATCCCTCCCTCAATTTTAAGGCACTGTTAACACGCATTAGCCTGAAAAGTCTTAGTAGAATGTAAGATTAGAGCCCTTAGCCTGGAAAGTCTTAGCAGAATGTAAGATTAGAGCCTCAGAATGCAAGATTAGATCCTAAAGCATCTGAGAACCCCATAACTACCAGAAAGTTGTGTCTGACAGAATAGATAAGAGTTGACAAGACATTAGAGACATGGGTAAATTGTAGGAAAAGGAGTATAGATATCACAGATGTACCCAGACCGCCCACAAACGCTGACAAGAGGCCCTAGTCCCCACCTCCGGTCTCCTATATTGCCCCAACCCTATGCTGCCTTCCTGGAGAAACTACAAGAAGTCTTCTGCAAACCCTGCATCCAAAGGGCAATCCAAACTCTTGGCCAGGGCCCTCCTCTCCAAAATCCAAGCACCTTCCCCATCTCCCCCAGAGCACTGTGCCTGTTCCAGCACCCACCCCTACCCACAGCAACATCACGCCTCTGCCCCAAACCCGCAGCAGCATCCACCTACGAGCGCCCTTGCCGCCATCCCACCTATACCCCGACACCACTTTGGCTCCCCTTTCCTATAAACGCTCTTCATAAGCCCCCAGATAACCGGTGTCCCCTCAGCCGTCCCGTTCCCGTCCTCCTTTCCCACACCACCACCGGGCCTTCTCAGCCAGCGCCTGGCCAGAGTCCCTCAGCTCGTCCCGCCCCAGCCCCGCCGCCACGGCCCCCGCCGCACCTCACGGTCCTTGAGGCCCAGAAGCAGCACCTCCTCCATGAGGGTTAGCCGCGTTTCCTTGGAGTCGCCCTTCTCGTCGTCGCCGGACTCGTCCCGACGGCCTTCGTCCTCCGAACCGCCCCCCGCTCCCCGCTCCTTGTCGGCGGCGGCACTGCGGGAGGCCTCGGTCCGGCGCTGCACCAGGCCGGAGCTGCGCTGGGTCAGGGAAGTCATGGCTGGAGGCTGTGGGAGGGCAGAGGCCCGCTGCGAGGAGAGGCGACAACTCGGGAAGAGGAGAGGAGAAGCGACGGGATCCGCAGCCGCCTCCACCCTATCCGCACCGGGACAGCGGCCGGCCGCGGGGAGTCATGGGGAGCGGCGCAGAGGGGAGGCGGAGGCTGCGGGGGCCAGGGTCCCCCCCTGCGGCGACCGAACTGGCGGAGGCGGCTTCTCCTCCAATATGGCGCCGCGGGCTGATGTCAGCGGAGGATGTGGCAGCGTCGGGGAGAGGCAGGGAGGAAGTACCGGAAAGGGCAGCGGGTGGGAGGAGCTCCGCGGGGCGGGGGCGGGGCGCCAGAGGCCGTGGGGCGGGCGGTTGGTGACCGGTTGCGAACGTTTGTAACCGTTCCTGGCCGTTCCTGGCCGTTACCTGGGGCTGCGGAGAACGGGTGTCCCAACGCTCCGGGAGAGGCGCGGGCCGTGCCGTAGCCCGGGAGAGCGGGCTGCTGCGCTCCCTGAAATTAGTGGGGGGTTTTCTTTAAAAAGTGCCTTACTTACAACCTTAAGCCAGCTGGATTTAATTCTTAGCGGCAAGACCGTGTGTGATTGCTTAGTACAGTTCCCCCCAGGAATGTCCACTTATATATATATGTATATGTATCATTGAATTACAGAATTATAGAATAGTTACGGTTGGAAAGGACCTTAAGACCATCCAGTTCCAACCCCCCTGCCACAGGCAGGGACATCTCACACTAAACCATGTCACCCAAGGCTCTGTCCAACCTGGCCTTGAACACTGACAGGGGTGGAACACTTACAACTTCCCTGGGCAACCCATTCCAGTGCCTCACCACCTTAACAAGAAAGAATTTCTTCCTTATATCCAGTTTGAACTTCCCCTGTTTAAGTTTGAACCCGTTACCCCTTGTCCTGTCACTACAGTCCCTAATGAAGAGTCCCTCCCCAGCATCCCTATGGGCCCCCTTCAGATACTGGAAGGCTGCTAGGAGGTCTCCACGCAGCCTTCTCTTCCCCAGGCTGAACAGCCCCAACTTTCTCAGCCTGTCTTCATATGGGAGATGCTCCAGTCCCCTGATCATCCTCATGGCCTCCTCTGGACTTGTTCCAACAGCTCCATGTCCTTTTTTTGTTGAGGACACCAGAACTGTACACAATACTCCAAGTTCAGTTTCTCATCAACCAAATGTCTGTGTATGCATGTATATGTGTGTGTACATATACTTACTGGCTAAGCTAAGGTGAGCTCTCACATTCTTCATTTCAAACTGTGGAGATGCAGCCCCTCTGCCCTGCTGTCAATGAGCATCTCCTCAAAACATTAGCCCTACTGACTGTGGCACACCAGGGCTCAAAAGAACTACTTAACAAGGCTACATCCTGTATGTGTTTCCATGTAGTGTGCTTTATGGTGAGGCTTGTGAGCCCAGAGAAGCTGCGGCTGCCCCGTCCCTGGCAGTGTTCAAGGCCAAGCTGGACAGGGCTTGGAGCAATCTGCTCTGGTGGAAGGTGCCCCTGCCCGTGGCAGGATTTGGAACTGGATGAACTTTAAGGTCCCTTCCAAACCAACCCAGTCTATGATTCCATGATTCTATATATCTCAGATACAAATAAAATACATATATAAATAAAGAATTATTTTTTAGGTTTTTTTAGGCACACCCTGTTTACCAAGAGCTCCAAGTCACTTCCTGAGTTTAGCCTCCATTGTTTTATATGCGCCCAATTCTGTCACCAAGCTGTTGTGGCCTGGTGATAATTCAGTGTACCTTCTTCAAGATCACTGGTAAAGAAGAATAGCAGACCAACAAGATTGATCCCAGACGAAATGAATCACTCATGCAAGTGTTCACTGATTGACAGATAAAATTGATCCCCAGAGGAACTGAATCACTCCCGCAAGTGTTCACTGATTATTCCTCTTCTGTGTTTTGAGACCTGTTAATTACTCACAGTCCACTTTACTGTATGGCATTTTGTGGGTTTTATATTCCTAGAATTTTTAATTAAACTGATTTGCTGTACCAGTCAAATGCCTAACTGAAGCTTAGGGATATAATATCACTGCTTCTTTCATCAAATGAACATTTGCCTAAAGGAGAAATACCACAATTGCATTACAAGATTTGTTTTCTGGAAATATCTTTTATGAGTAGTAATTACGCTGAAATAGTCATTAACTTAGACCTACATGAGCCACTTGGATATTTTGCAGAGGATCACAATCAAAATGATAGGCATGTAATTAACCTGGGTCATCCCTTTTATTTTCTCCTAGCTTCCTATATTACCTTTCTTCTGTTCTTTAGGACTCCCAGGTTTACTGAGAATCATAATCTCAATTGAGATCAGAACGAGGTTCTATAAAGCTCTTTTGAAAACCTGTATATAAATTATCCTGGCTGAATGATGCAAATTACCTAGGTTCACTACTGCTGTTTAAATTTTTCTTCAAGTATACTGTTAGACGAAAGAGTTTAATCTTTGTCCTCTATTATAATATTTACCTGTTCTCTCAGAATAGAAGTCTATTAATTGAACACATTTTTAAAGCACTGTTAAAAATTCTTACATTTTTAGTGTAGTAATATCATTGTTAGAATTTGCCTTGTATCCACATTCAATTCCCTGTTTCTTTCCATTGGCAAAAAATTCACATCACCGATTTCCTATAATTCCTAGGTTATTTAACAAAGCAATAGTATCGTCTCCTTTCTTATCAATAGAATGCACTAATTTGGGCTGTTACCAGTGTTTTCACCTTCCCACCACACTAACGTGGCATTTTAACTACGTTTGGCTTTTTTCCTAATTGCATTTTAAGGCTTAACTGACAGAAGCACCTACTAGTTTCTGTTTTCTTTGTTTGGGTCTTTTTGTCAAGGGCCACAAAATACTCATCATTATTTTCAGTTTTGTGAAAAACACTTTTTAAAAAGTAGCTGAATAAGTTACTGATTTGCCCACTTTTATGAGTTTTATTACTAAAGTTGTCAAATATAATCACTTGTAGGTGAATAAGAATTCTCAGTTTTGTTGGTCGATTTCAGTTTTATTAGGACGAGGTGCACTGTGAAGTTCCTCATATTTGGCAGTCCACTTTTCTGGCTTAGAAATTCAGCTGTTTACACAAGTTAAATAGTGTAATTTCAAACAAACAAATATATTTTTTCATTATTAACTTCAGTTCTGATTCTTTATCTAATGAACCTAATTATTAAGTTCAGTGTGAATCAAATTAAGAATGTATATAATTGAATTTTGAGCCTACTAAGTATTTTTTAAACACCAATAAAATGCTGATAGACAAAATCAAAATCTGAATGAAGAGGATCACAATGACACATTTCAGCACATGATTTTGTTGGTGTTGAGACCTTCTACATGACTGAGAGTTGGTATGTTAGCAGAGACCATTCAGCTTGTCAGATGTCCACCTAGGAGATCCTAATGTACTGTGTCATAACCTTCTTTGCTCCAATTTATTTTACAGTACCAACCTGTACTTGAAAAATATTACAGAGGCAGATGTGGCTCTATCAGGAGTTCAGAAGGCTGTAATGTCCAATATTGCATTTGGCACTGGCCAGTGCAACATATGGGTCATGTCATTTGGGTTGTCACTGGGTACAGACTCCCTTTCCTCCCTCCATCCCAGTCCCAGTGGCATCCAGCCTGAGAGCTGAGGCCCTAAATCCTTTAAACATTCTCTGAAGAAGTAATGATGCAAAAGCATAAACTGAAGTCTATAAATAATTTTGCTTGTCCTGAAGTAAATTAACCTTGTAACACATCCATATTTATTCTTAAGCCTGTATCTGGCAGAATTTCTATTAACAGTTGCTGATGACACTAAGTTATCCTTACCAAATAAATGCAGTAGTCTTCAAAGTAGCTAGGTTTTTTTTAACTGTTCCTAGTCCACTGGGGGGTTGAAATGAAAGGGAAAATAGGAAAGGTGTGAATTCTGGGTTCTTATTTTGTATTGTGCTAGTTGCAATTGCCATGATTACTTCACCATGGGAGCAGGGTGTACCTCAATGATGTCAGCAGAAAAAGTGATTGACAAACTGGTTGCAAACATCTGTCAGGACAGCAGGTCTGACAGAAAGCAACTGGAATGTACAAACTATCTTGAGATTTGTTATATCCAATATTATCAGTGTCATCACCAAGAACAGGATTTTCACTTCCAGTAAAAATCCAGATGCTGAAAGTTACAGAGTGACAACAAAAAGAGGAGCTCAATGATGTGGGACAAGAGAGTTGAGTGGACTAATATGTGGTAGTGTAAGTGGAAAGAAACTAGAGTCAATGATCAACTGATTGTGGAAATCCTGCGTAGTACACAGCAGTCATGTCATACAGAATTACAGACTGGTTTGGGTTGGGAGGGACCTTACAGCTTATGCAGTTCCAACACCCTGCCACAGGCAGGGGCACCTTTCACTAGAGTAGGCTGATCCAAGCCCAGTTCAGCCTGGCCTTGAAGATGACCAGAGGTGAGGCAGCAACAGCTTCTCTGGTCAACCTCTGTCAGTGTCTCACCACCCTCACAGTAAAGAACTTCCTCCTAATGTCTAATCTAAATTTATTTTCTTTCAGTAAAAAAGTCATTCCCCTTGTTCTATCACTACATGCCTTTGTGAAAAGGGCATGAAGTTATGGGACAAGGGGAATGGGGTTTTTTCCCCTTTTTTAAAAAATTTGTTTATTCTTACTATTCTCTCTTTTGGTTTCAGTTTCACATATTTTACTAGTACTGTTGTTCTGGTTACTAAATAAATCCTTCACTAGTCTGTGCAGACAAGCTGGGGGTTTTTTTGTTCTTTTTAGGAATGAACTTTCCAACACTAGTAGCAAGGTTTTCTAAGTGGAAAGCACTTACTGATATGGCTTTTTCTGACCATAGAACAAACCCTTGCTTTGACAGTTTTTAATGCCCAATAGTTAGATATCATTTAAATTATCAGTTTACAAATCAAAATTTGCCAATATATCTTTTTCCCATATGACTCTTTAAGGTTCCCCTTTGGGATGATTTAAGGATGTTTTAGGCTTCTCAAAAATACTGAGCATTATTAATTTTAGTGGCATAGTGCCAGCTGTTAATGCCTAGCTCTTATAAAATTAGATGCAGTCACTACATCAGTAGTAAGATTTAACTTCAAGGGGTTCAAGTTAAAAATTTAATGCTGCTTTATAGTTTTTGTATATGCGAAACCAATAAATTGTGGTTTTTTAGAGACAGAGTTGCAGGCATGTTAGAAAAACCAAAGGCAGATACGCAAAGGTGTTATTCACATTTGCCTATTTCAAAAAGGTTTTCTTCCTTTCAGGGATTTCCAGATCCTTCCATTTTCTCATCTCCTGTGGAGTTCAAATGATTGCTAGCTCATGAAGTCTTTGTATTGTAATAGCATATTCCTCCTTGCACCTGAGTAATACTGTTCAGTATCAGGAATCTATCTGTACTAGTGTTTTAATATTACAATTATAATACTGAAATCATAATGACAAAAGTATCAGTGAGTGTGCTGTTTGTAATGAAGTTGTGCTTTTATTTCTACGCTGAGGCAGTT
Source organism: Agapornis roseicollis (assembly GCA_002631895.1). Lineage (NCBI taxonomy): Eukaryota > Metazoa > Chordata > Aves > Psittaciformes > Psittacidae > Agapornis > Agapornis roseicollis. Next base: position 11,623 of record NDXB01011123.1, read on the forward strand.
CAACCAGCATCACTAGGAAAAATGTGGGAAAATGTGCACATATCTTACCATTCACTAGGTAAAACTGAGTTTCATGAAGCCTCCACCAAAACTGTCATTGGTAACTGGACAAAATTTGCGATGTATAATTCAGTGAACTTTATACAAATTCAGTTTTGAAAAAGCTTTATTTCACTTCTTAATGTAATAAATGCATTACTATCTGTTCCTTGAAAAGTGCATAAATACTCATCAGCTCATTAAAAAAGTACATAAAGCCTGATGGTGCAAAGAAAATGATTCCATAGTGTTGTAAGTAGTGATTAGAACGGTATTCTTATATAAATAGAGAGTATTGTCATTCAGAATATTGTCATGTCATTCAGAAATGTGTGTAGAATAAATGTCAATTACTTTTGGTAGGTTTACACACTCTTGTTATGACCAAAGACCCACACAAATAGAATCCAGTAATGAATGGTAATTTTAGAACAGTAACTGTGAGGCAGAGCCATGACCCAGGACCGTCAGGGAGAAGAATAGGATTCCAGTAACTAGTGGTCATATCAACTCAGCAAAGGTTTGTGAGCAGCTGGGATAGCAGCAGCCATCTCTGAACCTTTATAAGGACTGTGGTAAAGGAGATAAAGCTCCATTTTTGTCTTCCCTTGTTCCTGAGAAATAGGTGAAGCACATTGCAATGTCTGTTCTGCTCCTTTGCAAAGGTTGCGCACCCTGCTTCTGCTAGTTGGTTTGTACTTCTGGTGGCAGCCAAGAGGTGGTCATTGCAGCGAGGGCCAGAAGGTTTTTTAAGTCTAACAAATGGTAATTCCTTCCATAATACCATCTATCTAGGGTGCAAAACCACTGATAAACATTTGTAGATTAAACATGCAGACACCTCCAGGTTAGACAAATTCATGAGTGAAATGAGGATGGAAACATGTCTAATTAGTATGTTACATTTAAAGTTGATTTTGAAACTACAGATTAATAAAACTTTGTGAAACTTTGTGTGAGTCTTAGAGAGCATTATGTTTTACTATTTTGTTGTAAACTTCCTTGCATGGTTGTTGCCATCACGAGCCACTAGAGACCAAATATGGTTTTGATTGTGACAGAAGGAGGATATTGCAGAAGATTTTTTCTGTAGGGGAAACACTTGCTTTTAATGGGGTGAATTCAGAAGTGAGACTGCCCACTCAGCAGCACAGCACTCCACCAGCACTGCTGCTTTTGTTTTAACCTGCATTCTGGCCTCCTCCATTATGGCAAGACAAAAGCTTGAGTGCATTATCCGCATTTTTCCACAGGGTTGAAACAAACCAAATGTGCAGAATGATTTTTGGGGGTTAATTCTGCACTGGATTATATCTGTGCAACAACATCTACCTTTGGAATTATAAAATAGTATTATTGCTAGATCATTTCTATAAACAGGGGAGGTTTAAATTGGTTATAAGGAAGAAATTCTTTCCTGTTAGGGTGGTGAGGCACTGGAATGGGTTGCCCAAGGAAGTTGTGAGTGTTCCATCCCTGGCAGTGTTCAAGGCCAGGTTAGACAGAGCCTTGGGTGGCATGGTTTAGTGTGAGGTGTCCCTGCTTATGGCAAGGGGATTGGAACTAGACGATGTTAAGGTCTTTTCCAGCCCTAACGATTCTATGATTATATGATTCCCTGTGGTGGCTTTTAAAGAGATTTCACTGGCTAACACTTTTGCACCCATTCAAAAATTTATTAATAGTTTTGGTGCAAAACTGCTGTTGTTCAAACAAAAACTTGTTGCTCTTCAGTGGAATAAGTACACTTTTGTAAGTACTGATTGCATTTAGGAGTTCATTGATGATTCATAAATATGTAAGAACTCCTTCTATGTACTCATGTAGCACCAAACACAGGACTAACTGCACATGGCTTAAGTAAAGATGATGTACAGTATCTAACTGTGAGACACGGAAGGGTGTGACTGTAGAATGTCTGTCTCTTGGTTTTCAATATTAGTATTTCTAGCAATCACAGTGGGTTCATACAGAGCAGAAACCTGACAGTTTCTGATAGTTTTCTATGTAGATAGTTTATAGATAAACTTCTGATAGTTTTCTGAACTATCAGAAAAGTCATGACAAAGCCGTAATTTTACAATCAGCTTTGTACATCTATAGCATGCTCATACTTCTGCCTTTGGTGGATTTTTTTCTCCCTAAAAAGTAGGTTGAGAAAGACAATGATATCTGGGGCTTTATTTGAACATAAAAAGAGCTAAAACAGCACCAAAAATACACAGTATAGCTGGAAAAGTTACGTGTTGGGTTTTTTCCCTAGGGACCCCAAACGGGGAAGTGGGACTTGACAAATGCCTCACTGACTCCAGAGTGAACTAGTAGCTGAATACATTCCTCTGCATGCCTGGATATGCAGCACACCATTAGAGAGCCAATGAGCCTGACAAGAATAGGGTCAAAAAACTTGGCACAAGAAAAATTCTCCAAAATACTTTTGTATACCTGGGAGGAAAAGGAAATAAAGTTTAAAATAAGTGCTTGCTTAGCTTATTCAGATGTATGAACTGCTGTCTTGCTGATGGCTGCTTATTTTTGCATTGTCATGGTTTTGTTTTTTTAAAGGTACTAAGTTGTTGCAAATTTGGCTTTGAACAGGGCAGAAGAAGCTTTCCTTTTCTTCTGAATCCAGTTACCATTAAATTAAAACTTCAAGCTAGGACATTGATAGCTGCCTGCATCAAAGCCTCATACTTAGAATAACAGCAGTGTGTGGTAAGTGGCCATCAGGTCACTTTCCCATGATGATGCAGGCAGTTGCAGGACTAGCTACAAAACATGGCTTACCTTTCAGGCCTCCCCGGAATCTGCTTCCCACAGCTACAGGAGGTAGTCTGATGCTCAGAACAATAAGCTATATAGCTGAAGCCAGGATTAGACCTTCAGGACTTCAGTAACTTCCCAGGAGAGGAGAGATTAAAAAGGATCAGCAGCTGAATTATTGCTGGATACAAATTAAGACAGAAGATAGAAACAAAATCTTAGTGGAAAATCCCAACTGATGCCTGTTAATAGAAATACATCCAGCAGTCTAAGAGCTTGGCCCTGGCATGGTCCAGGAATCTCCAAACACCACAAATACACCTTAGTACAATGGGGAGTGAGAGAAGCTGCTGAATGTATTTCACCTGCACAGACAGTGAGTCAAGATCTTTGGAAGAAAAAATGTCTTTCTGCTCTTGCTGAGATACAACAAACGATGTCTGAGCTTTCCATATTTCATAGATTCAGTTTAGGTTTCACAGAATCACCTAGGTTGGAAAAGACCTTTAAGATTAGTGAGTTGAACTCTTCACCCAAAACCACCAAGTCCACCACTAAACCTTGTCTCTAAATGCCACTTCTGTATGTCTTCTGAATACCTCCAGGTCAAACTGATGAGTCAGCCATCTGTATCAAGGTATCCAGCTTTGGTATGCATGGTCTTCTCTCACCAAATGTTTTGCCTAAGGTCTATCTATGCACCAGCTTAACTTGCCAAAGGGTAAAACAATGATTTTACTTAGAAATTATTTGTTAAGCAGTCAAGTTCTTCAGAGAGGAAAAAAAGAAGAAATCTTTTAAAAGTCACCCCAAGCTAAAACTAGCCTCATTGTTCACAGCCTAAATAGCAGAGCAGCAAATGGAACTCTTGTGTTTTTGCAGAACAAATGCATGAGCAGAAGACACTTTTACTGGCCTTAAGCATCAAAAATGCATCTATGGCTGAAATCCAGTGAGATGATTTCTCACTGGTTACAGTAGGGTAGCAGGACCAGGCAACCTGCCAAAGCAAAGAAAGCACTCCCTCCCTATCATGGAAGCATGGTCCCACTCTGACAAGCAAATTTAGGACTTTCCCTCTTCTTTAAATCAACTGGGCTCTGTTTTCCTAGCTGCAAACTCAGCCTGGAACTGGGGAACCAACTTGGCACTTTACTGTCAGCGATAAACATCTTGCAGCCAAAACCAAAGTGCTACTTATATCTACACAACCCCAGGACTGTAAATTGGCCTCAGATACAAGTGTCATGTTTGAATAGGTGTTCACTAGTCATTGTTTATATAAGGTTAATACAAGGTGCTAAGTGTTTCTAACATCCTGGTTCACAACAGGAACTAGTTCTGGCACTGCACAAGGCCATGTTGCTCTCAGCTATGTTACTGCCACAGAACAAAAAACTTCAGCAAATTGTATTTGTGGAGGTGTACTACAAGCTGGCAGTAGCAGGGACTTTATTTTGCCATTAACATTAAGAAATGTGGCATGGAATATGTAGGAGGACCAAAACTGAAGGAGATGCCTTTATTACCACTTTCCATTGGCAAGACTATATTGGAAAGATACTGTTGCACAGAAATAACTCTGAAATTTGAAAATACATAGATAAAGCTACTTCAAAGTAGACGTTTTGCTATGTCACTTCAGCACAGCTGACAAACATTAAAAAACAATCAAGATTCCTAATTCTGCTCTATCTGCCAGTTTCCTTTCCACAGGAAGGGACCTTTCTTGACCTGGGCAGTTGGCCAGCGAAGAGCCCAGTAGGTTACCCCAGCTAGGAATAAATCATCTTTGATGCAGTTTGGTTTATTTACAAAAAAATGCGGCCCTACTCCTTGGAGCACAGTATAAATCAAACAGCTGGAGACAGTTTCTTTAAACACAGCTCTCGCAGCCTGTGCCTTACCAAAGAGCCCTTTGGCAAGGCTTCTCCTACCAGTTTTCCATACAGCAATGCATTTCTTGCTTCTCACCACCACCAAATACATCTAAGAATTGACACACCAAGGTTACTGATGAGTGGTAACACAGCTATTGCCTGCTCCAATGTGGGACAGGCTGCATAGGCTTCCACAGGTCAGCAGTGACAACTTGGTGATAGCCACACCAAGATTAGAATCATAGAATCATAGAACAGTTAGGGTTGGAAAGGACCTTAACATCATCTAGTTCCAACCCCTCTGCCATAAGCACGGACACCTCACACTAAACCATGCCATGCAAGGCTTCATCCAACCTGGCCTTGAACACCACCAGGGATGGAGCACTCACAACCTCCCTGGGCAACCCATGCAAGTGCCTCAGCACCCTCACAGTAAAGAATTTCTGTTTAAGTTTGAACCCATTACCCCTTGTCCTGTCACTACAGTCCCTAATGAAGAACCCCTCCCCAGCATCCCTATAGGCCTCCTTCAGATACTGGAAGGCTGCTATGAGGTCTCCACGCAGCCTTCTCTTCCCCAGGCTGAACAGCCCCAACTTTCCCAGCCTGTCTTCTTATGGGAGATGCTCCAGTCCCCTGATCAACTTCGTGGCCTCCTCTGGACTTGTTCCAACAGCTCCATGTCCTTTTTATGTTGAGGACACCAGAACTGCACACAATGCTCCAGGTGAGGTCTGACAAGAGCAGAGTAGAGGGGCAGGATCACCTCCTTCAACCTACCTGTTTATTAATGCAATGTGTACCTTCTCACAGCAGGCCCAGGGAGACCTTCAGTGAGTGATTTTAGCTCAGCAAGATCTTCCTGCATGTTTAGGGTCTGGGTGGTACCTTCTGGCAAGCCAGCAGTTAAATGAAGTGAACAAAAGCTAATATAGATGCATGAAACATCTTCTACACCTTTAAAATCAGCCATGCCTAAAGGGACTCAAAATTCCACCATAAAAGTTTTCCAAAAATTCATGTGCCCAAACGGATGCTGTTAAAGGGTGCAACTACTTGTTTGTGGTGGGTTGATCTTGGCTGGATGTCAGGAGCTCAACAAGCAGCTCTATCACTGCTCCTCCTCAACAGGCCAGGAGGAGAAGAATATGATGAAAGACTTGTGGGTCAAGAAAAGGACAGAGAGAGATCACTCACCAATTGCTGTCACAGGCCAAAACAGACTTAGGAAGAATTAATTTAATTTATTGCTAGTTAACATCAGAGTAAGATAATGACAAAAAAGAACAAATCTTAGAACCTTTTTCCCACCCCTCCTTTCTTCCCTGGTTCAACCTCACTCATAAATTCTCTGCCTCCTTCCCTTGAGCAGAACTGGGGGGTTGGAATGGGGTAAGCCCATCACATGCATTCTGCTGCTGCTTTCTGGTCCTCACACTCATCCTCTGCTCTGGTGTGGGGTCCCTCCCACAGGAGGCAGTCCTCCAAGGACTTTTTCAATGTAAGCCCTTCCCATGGGCTGCAGTTCTTCATGAGCTGCTCCAGTGTGGGTCCCTTCCATGGGGCACATCCTTCAGGAACAGACTGCTCTAGCATGGATCGCCTGTGGAGACAGCAGTCCTGCAGCAAACCTGCCCCAGCACAGGCCCCTCTCTTCATGGGGCCACAGATCCCACCAGGAGCCTGCTCCAGACCAGGCTTCCCATGGGGTCACAGCCTCCTTTGGGCCTGCCAGACCCAATATAGTGTTTCTTTTCCCCCACACATTCCTGGGAAGGTGAACTAATTCCCCTTTACTCACTTAAAAGAGTTCAGCTGGATTGAATTCCTTTTCAGTCACTCCTATGACTAAATTTACCTTTTCAGCTCCTCTTTGGTACACTCAGGTATTATTTATCTAACTGAATGTAACTATTCAAAAGCAATTTCTTGGCGGGGAAACCACCATATGCGATGCTCCTCATACAGATGCAAAGACTTAAGTCAACTTTTCCCTTGGAGTGTGCATTGCAGCAGGGAGACGTTTGCTTTGTGAGGGTGGAACTGGTAGGCAGCAGGTTGTATATTGATAACTGAGAGGCAAATGGTCACAAAGGGGAATGTTGTCAACCAATCTAGACAGAACATTGTCAGCAGCCAGCACCAGTTGAGCTATTATTACTTTAATAAGATCCAAAAATGATGAAGAAACATTTATGTTGTCATTTCCTGCTGCCTAGGTGAGTCTGGGTCCCTGGTAATTTCAGCTGTTTCCAGCAGCCATTATTACCTGTGGAACTCCGGAGGCTTTCCATATTCATGCAGCCTCTACCTAACTGCATTACTTAAGTAATGGGTTTACTATTACAGTATCTCAGTAACTAGCCATTTTTATCCTCATCTCTGCCAGACCAATTCTCTTCAGGTCCAATTTGAATCATAAAAAGGGTCACTTAGAAATGACACTAGGTGGGCAATTTTCACTGGGAAATTAAGAGTCTCTCAATCAGAATGGAAGGAGCTCCTTCCTACACCTGAGACAATGGGCTGTATATGGGCACAGCACATCACCTGCATCAAATTTAAATAAACCCAAGAAATAGATAAGTAAAAGATGCTAAAAAGGGGGTGGAGTCACCAACCAGCTCAGCTATGCGTGTATGAGGCTTAGAAAATCAGGAATGCATCAGGAATCCAAAATCACTCCGAGCAATGGTTGTTTTCAGATTACGAGTCACAACATGATTTTTGCTTTTCAACAGCTGCACTCAGTCACTGCTCAATCGCAGCCCAGGCGGCAGGATGGTGTTTGAGAACTCTCCCAGCTCAAGCCAAAGCACAGCCTAAGCATCTGCAGGCCTGAAGTGCTTCACAGTGTGGCTGTAGATTGAAGTACCTGGGTTTGTTTACCTTACCTTCCTACTGCAGCAAACAGGTAAGATCTACTGCAGCCACACTTTAAATCACTTTAAATTGAGGTTTCTACAGGCAGCCTCAAACAAAGCAAAGCTGGTTTTGGTTGTGGTTTTTGGTTTGTTTTCTAATTTTCTCACAAGTGTTAAATAGGTGGAGCTAGCTGTGCATGTAATTTACATTTCAGCTAGCTGCACATTAGATGTGGTTCCCAGGAGTTACCTCTTTCAATAACAGAGCAGCGTGAGAGCTGGATTTACTGCACTTGTGGTTCCACCTCATCTGTTCTAACTGGGGGTTGCCTACTGAAAAGGGCACGCTCAAACAATTTGCTATTGTTGTGTCCCCTTGTAGGGGGAAAATGCTGTGGTTTGGATCAATGAAGCAATCTGAAAACTAATCCACAAAAGCAAAACATGTATTTCCATCAAATCAGCTGGCAGCTACTTGACGCTAACAGCAAAGGTGGGGAGAGCAGTGCACAGCAGGACTGACCCTGGCTGGCAGCTGTCTGCTGGTGCCCCTCATCTGGTGTAATCCAAACCCAGACCCTGCTGGGAGAACAGACCGTGATCTTTGGTTGCTCATGACACTCCACTGCAGGCATCAGTACAGCAAACTACGTAAAGCCATCAGAGACAGGCTGCATTAGAAAACACAGCTCGGGATTATCACCCTGCTTTTTCCCTGATGCAGATTTTGTTTGTGAAAAGTGCCATGCATGAGGATTTTACTTATTCTAAACAATTATTTTTCATATTATTACAGGACAACTTCCAGAAATGCCATGCTCCTTACTGGCAGGGAAGCAAAGGACCCTACACTTGGAAAAGACTGGTTAAGCCAGCTGTAGTATTTACTTTTTGACTTTCAGCTATCCCCACCACCTCAGAAGATCATGACATGTTAAAACGAAAGCATAGCTGGCAGCTATAAAACCAATCTTTTCCAAAGGTAAATGAACTGCCATCAGAAGAGCACTTCAAGAAAGACTTCTTAAGAGTGAACCCACAGTGGAAAGTTTGGGATGGCAAGTGCAGCAAGTAGGTTGTAGGAAACAAAGTGGGTTTATTTGTGTTGGGAGCTTAAGGAGCTTGGTGAGGAACAGGCTGGTTTAATTTCTAAATTGGGAGTCATAGTGGAGGTTAAAATATATTCTTGCATCATCACCAAAACATGAAGCAATGACACTTACACCCTCTGCTTCCCTGTCATCACATTCATCTGTAAACATACTGTAAATCAATACCTGTAGATACACAAAAGGAAGTGAATCCCACTGACTGCAAAATGAGATACCTAGCAAGCCCACAACACTCTGACACTTAAAAGTTTATTAGTACTTATAAAATATTTGAAGATCTACACTTAATTAGCAAAACCAGATTAATTCCAGCTGTGTTAGCTGTTCCTAATTGGGAATTTTCTTCTGATGGGAATAAAATAATAAGGATTATAAGTGACTTTTCAGAAATCATGGAAATGTCAGTTGGTTTCCAGGAAACTCAACAGTTCCCTACAGTAAAATGAAAAGCTTATTTCAGAACACAAAATGAGACATTATCCAAGATGAAGAAAACTGTTGCATTAAGAGAAAACTGGATTACCTGATCTGACTGTAAAGCAGCAGATTTCCCTGGTTGGGAGCAGCATTGCTTTTAGCCTGGAAACTGCAGATTAGAATTACGCCTGAACTGCAGGTGCAGGCATTTTGTTCCCATTCTCCCACCCCGATTTCTTCAGTAACCACGCAGCTTCCACCAAAGCTTTGGAAACTGAGAGATAACTCTGCTTGTACTTGACAGATTCTGAACGTTACTCAATTCCAGCAGGCAGTCTGGAGGTGATACAGCTTGGCCATGTCAAGTCACCTCCATTTACTTGGTCCCCCAGGAGCCAAGATACTGAATTTGGCTTGTCCAGCAAATTAGTAGCAATGACAAACCTATTAATGGCTAGTACAGCATGTGACCTAAGGACAAAGAGGAGGTGGATGGGAGGGAAGATGTAAGATGCTATGGTATGAGTAAGGGCAGGAAATGCCAGAAAAAAAGATGAAGTTGAGGGAAATGTGGTATGGCCAGACAGGGCAATGCAGCAACAAACCACAGTTCTGCTGTTCACAGACTAACAGATGCATTTCATAGGTATGTGTTATCTGCCTGCTTTGAGCATCCAGGCATAACATTTAGGCAAGTACCTATTTCATTTTACTGCAGTGAATTTCATTTTACTGCAGTGATAAAATAAAAACCTGGGAGGCCAAATGCTTACTGACAGCGATGCACTGTGCTGCAATAGAGCAGAGGCATTTACTGCTCCAAAAGATTTCCATGTGAGAACAAGGCTTCACAGTAGTCTGAAATGTGGCAGCATCAAGCACATACAAGTGCTCATCCAGATGTTAGCTATCCTCTCAGCCTTATTCTATTATAGAATCATAGAATAGTTAGGGTTGGAAAGGACCTTAACATCATCTAGTTCCAACCCCCCTGCCATAGGCAAGGACACCTCACACTAAACCATGCCATCCCAGGCTCTGTCCAACCTGGCCTTGAACACTGCCAGGGATGGAGCACTCACAACATCCCTGGGCAACCCATTCCAGTGCCTCACCACCCTAACAGGAAAGAATTTCTTCCTTATATCCAATCTAAACCTCTCCTGTTTAAGTTTGAACCCATTACCCCTTGTCTTGTCACTACAGTCCCTAATGAAGAGTCAGTCCCTCCCCAGCACCACTATAGCCCCCTTTCTGATACTGGAAGGCTGCTAAAAGGTCTCCACGCAGCCTTCTCTTCCCCAGGCTGAACAGCTCCAACTTTCTCAGCCTGTCTTCATATGGGAGATGCTCCAGTCCCCTGATCATCCTCATGGCCTCTTCAGGATTTGTTCCAACAGCTCCATGTCCTTTTTATGTTGAGGACACCAGAACTGCACACAATGCTCCAGGTGAGGTCTGATGAGAGCAGAGTAGACTGGCAGGATCACCTCCTTCGACCTGCTGGTCACGCTCCTTTGGATGCAGCCCAGGATACGGTTGCTTTCTGGGCTGCAAGCGCACACTGAAGCCGGCTAATGTTGAATTTCTCCACCACCCCCAAGTCCTTCTCTGCAGGGCTGCTCTGAATCTCCTCTCTGCCCAACCTGTAGCTGTGCCTGGGATTGCTCTGACCCAGGTGTAGGACCTTGCACTTGTCATAGTTGAACTTCACAACAAGTTTAAAGCTAATACTCTTCAAACTTACATCTAATGACAGCCTCCCCAGGACTCACAACTATTTGTGGTCTTCGCTACATTCTCCGAACACAGCCTAGACAACCCCATTGCAAGCCCATTCAGCGTGGAGGTCCCCTCCCCACAGAAGTGTTTCTCCAGCTGAAACATCAGCTATCCTCCCCTTCTGTGTCCACTCTTTCCCAAGGTAACTTCTCTAGCTAAGAGCTCTCCCATTCTGCCAAAAAGCATGTGCCACAAGTTAACTCCACTATAAACCAGGATAAAGGATCTGAGTTCATCAGAAGGTGTTTGCTCCTCCCACCCCACCCTCAACCAGTAAATTAATCCTGGAAGAGCACATGAGGTTCTGTATAGAGAATGCTTTTTTTTTTTTTCAGTCCACTAATCCATCTCCTCCCAGGAAATACATGTCCATCCCACATAATTCTCAAATAGTTTATGTAAAGCCTAACTCTTCTCAAGGCAGTAAGTACTGCCTATGAAGTTTACAGCTAAAGATCAGAATTAAGGTGATCTCTGCTGTGACAAAGCTAATCCATTGCCAGACATGCACAGCAGAAGGTATTTTACCACCCTCTGAAGTTACACTTGAGTGCTTTGAGAAGAATGGAAAAAGTCTGAACTGGAGCAAGACATCAGGTGGTGAAGTCGGCCCCAAGTACCTTTATAAAGTACACATTTGCTTTGCAATATGGTGTAAACCAGTAACTGAGCATTTCCACTAGTGAATGGAGTCTTAAATCAATGCCAAGTGGCCAAAGTACACACTGATCTCTATAAGATGTGGGTGAGGCAGAGGCACACCTTGTGCTACAGCACTGCCAGGCACTTCACAGGCTGTCGGTGCCTGAGACTTCAAGAGCAGGTGTGTTAGCATCTTGTAACGTTCTCTTTAGAAAACACTCACGGCAGCACAGAGTTCCCCCTGCAATGGGGAAGACATTTACACTGAAATAAAGAGTTTAATAAAGCCTCAAATGCTGACATTCAACAGGCACTTCCTAGACCACCTTAGTAACCACTGTCCTACTGCACTGAACTTTCCTCTTTTCTGAGCTAAGAGCACCTCCCCAGTAGCATAAACCCGTCAAAGCTGCACAATTTCCTATACATAACAGTCTGTAAAAACCCAGCACCTAATTAGAAAAGCCTTGTCATTGCAGATTATCATGTCTGTGGTTTACAGCATTGTTTGCAAAATATGACCTTAGACATTATCATTTCAGAACAAAGTATATTTTATTGATACTCTCCAAACAGCCTGTAAGAGAGAAATGACAGTATTGAAAAAAACAAAACTGTGAAGCTTCTAGCTTGCATTCAGTGTAAAAACTCGGAGGTATAAACAGAAGCCTGGAGTAAAAATATTAAGTAAATTTCCAATCCCACAGTGCATAGAAACAGTAACAATGGTATTTACTCTACATTAGAAGTGTTCCCATGTTTAGTTCCACATATATGTTTTCTCTTCTATATAAAATTCTGATAACTTATGTACAAATAAGATCTCCAACATCTGCTTTTTAATATAAATATGCAATCTTCATGACTGAAACATTACAACAGTTTGATCAAAAGTATAGAAAAATCCATTTACTTTTATTTTTAATGGCAGTGTTTAAACCTTGAACCCAAATGAACTTAGAATGATAAGTATTATTTCACCATAAAAATGCATTGCTCATTCAGCATGCAAAGTATTGTTGCATACATGAGTCAGTGGAACTACAATAACAAAATCTGAAGAACATGTGCTGGACAGCCCATTCTAGCAAATGCTACCTGTAAGATCGTGTGTATCACAGAACAAAGAGTAAGTACTAGTGTATGTATAAGTATAATGCTACAAACTCAAGTATTGTCCTCGCTCTATTAAGAATTAAGGCAATCAAGAGTTCAGAAGCTTCAGTTTGGCATAGTTGCATTAAGCTCTCCCCCTTTCCCCATTAGTACATTTATTTTAACATGTTAAATTCACTTTTACAGGCCCGCTGATACATTTTTGCTATACATAGTGACACAACTCAGTGTGAAATGATTAAGCAGTAACATAGTTTAATATCCCCAATCACACTGAGCTGATCCAATTTAAGCAACAGTTTCTCTTCCAGCTAAGTTTTTCAGCATAGATTTCTAAAAGTATTTAATGACTAGCCTCTCAGTGTAACTGATTTTATGACTTGCATCCATTCTTGGGGTACTCTAGAATTTAGGGTTCAAAATAGAAACAGTCAACTAATATTCAGCTTTACAAAGGATGATTATTTGCAGTAAAAATACTTTTATCTATAGACATATACACAGTAGATAGAAGTCAACAGGCATTTCTTTATGGCTTTTTTCACTGAGGTACTGTTACAACATCCAGCAACAGGATACAAGTGTTCACATGGTATGAACACCACATTCATAAAGCCAACTCATGACAAGTGGCAACAGGCTGCAAATCCAGCTTCATTGCAGGATCACAGGGAAAAAAAGTCTTCCCTGCTATGTGGAGGGTCTCAGTGCAAGCTACAGAAAGCCTCTAAGGCAACTGGCATAAACAGAGAAAATCAAAATGAAAGTCTCACTCTACTAGAAGAAAAAAATACTCATAGCAAATTAGAACCTCACAGTCAGGCCACTTCTAACAGTTAATAGCAAACATCTGGGGCATAATATTCCAAGGCAGCAAGGGCATACAGCGCAGCAGCCACACAGTAAGACTTTAAATGAGTAGTTAAACTCTTGCATTTGATCCTTAAGCTAAGTGCATGCACAAGCTTAGAGCAGCCAAGCTGCCATTGTAATACCACACAAGGAGAAGTGCTGCAAGCCAAAGATGAATGCTGTCAGAAGAGATGATGTTGGCAGGCACGGGACTTCAGCTGATGCCACAGTAGATGAAAAAAACCTGGTGTTTTATATCTTACATAAACACAAGGTTCTGTAAAAACCTCAGCTGTAAAAACCTTAATTTGTGACTGCATATTTAGTTGCACTTTCCCCATGTATTTTACATGACAGGAACTGCAGATGCATTACATTCCTAGTCACAGTACTTCCAGCCCTAGTACTCATGGCATAAGGGGAAGAGGTTTTATGTTAAGACAGTGATTGTTGCTGTATTTATTTAGTATTCCACATTTACATCAGAAAATAATGGGGTTCTTGTTTGTTAATTCTTTTTTTAACGAAGTGGTCATACAGCTACTTCAGCCTAGACTTCTGGTTTTATCACCGTTACACTGAAAATGCGTTTCTCCAATAAATACCACTGGAGTGAAAAGGAAACTCAAAATATGCTCAGCTAATTATGGCAATTAGCTCTTTCCAACCCAGTTGTTTTTTTAACCCCAAAACCAGGCTGCAGATGCTTGAGTGAGTTCCTTATAGGAAGATACAACACAACATTCAAAATTTACAGCTCAGCCATATATAATTCATAGTTTCAATTTTTAAGCACTTTGTGACATATCGCTACTTAAATCAACAAATTCATCATCCCTTTTGACCAGGTCATCTTCATCTTCCAAGTCTTTCCAGGTGCTGGTGGGTAGAGCTGGTTTGATAGACTGTCTCTGAAGTAAAGCAAATGGAAACAAGGATGACAGACGGGCAGAATTTCTTAACATTGGTACGGAACGTACATCTCCAGAAACAGCTTGACTGCGTTCTTCATCCATTTTCTCCTGCAAGCTTTGCACTTCCTCCATCAAGTCCAAAATCTTGGCAGTTGTAGCTATTGTACCACCACCATGAAGCTGGGCTTCAGGAATCCATCGCAAATACCGTTGTGCCCAGACTTTGATTTCAGGGCCGTTGATGCGAGGTAACAGAAGACCATGATAGTCAACAGGTTTGCTATGCCAGCTATCATAAAATTCCCTGAAACTATTAGGAAGTTCATCTGAAGAATTTATGAACTTGCCAATTCTTTTACCCAGAATGTTTTTAATTAAATGATCTGTTTCCTCTCTGAAAAATCCTCTCTTCATAGAAGTTTTCGCTTGCGTTAATGGCAAAGAAAGTTGTCGCTGATGCTTTAAGAGGAAAGAAAAAAATATACTGAAATAAATACTGATGGGACTTTAGAACTCGTCTGAAGAGGAAAGAAAGCATAACTTGTATTCAGAAAATAGTTACAAGCAGCAAAGTCACTTAAACAGAGACACTGCTTTACTATATAGTCTAAAACTGTTACTCTTCAACAGCTGATATGCCAAATACTTCAGAGCATACTTAGTATCCCCAGATACCTTCCCTGCACTGCAACTATGGCAATGAACTAACACTGAGTAAAGTGTTTTTCTGTGAAAAAAGAAAATTCTTTCCATACATTCAAGTATTATGGACTTCCATATTTAATTTGAGCTAGCCACACAAATGAAAGAACACTTGATTTAGGTTTTATCCAGTGGTTCCTCATTGCATCCCACAACGTAAGAGTCCTCTGATTAACACTGTACATCATGCTGACAGTGTCTCACTTGAGAATGCTGTTACAGAACAGAATTTAACCAACAGAGGTACTACAATCACAAGAGGCTATTCTGAAGAAACTTTTCTTACTGAATTTGTGCTAGCTTCCAGCAATGAGATGATCCACCCACAATTATCTGTACCCTAGACAGTTTTGGGGGTGGTGTTCCCCCCTCCAAGTCCATACACAACACAATTACACTCAGAAAATCAAGGAGACAATTACAGACCTGCTTTGTAATGCAGTTAGGTACTCTGTGGAACAACAAAATAAACTCACTTCAAACACGTCACTGCAACTGGATGTTAAGTCCCTTGAGTTATCACTACACTTGCACTAAAGGATGAAGAAGAACCCCCTGAGCTCACAGCTACGTGCACTAACGGTAAAACAGTGATTTATAACTGAGGTGGGTGCAAACTGTATTCTTAAGTTGCAAGTGAGTGAGGTGTACAGGTATTTTGTAAATTAAAAAAAACTTTGCTCAAATACTTCCATTATGAGTACTTTTGAAGTACGAGTTGTGCAAAATGTGTTTATAATTTTAAAAACTAGCTAAGCAGCATATATCTTACTTTGAATCGTGCAGTTTTCCGTTGACTTTTATCTGGTTTTGGCTTCTCTGCATAAAAAGGGTTGTTCAGGAAAGCCTGGGCCTTGGGGTCAAACTGCACAGACCAGTCCCACACAGTAAGAAATCTGAAAGGACCACTTTGTGCCTTGAGGCTTTCACCACTCTGCCAAAACAAACAGGTCACAATTAATACTGCTGGAAAGGAATTCTGACCAAGTCAAGGTGAAATTAAGATGGCTTTTTATAGAAGAGGCCACAGAGTTGCAACAACACTCATGATTTGTATATATCCAATAGCTGAATGACATTATTGGATGCAAGTGAGTACAGACATGAAGTTTATCTATATGCCATTTTCTAACTTCAGATGGTATTTCAACAGTGCAACTAGACAGCACTGAGAATACCTTTCGCAGTTGAAAATAAGACTGAATAATCTTAAGGGAAAAAATGAAGTTTTGAATACTGGGCAGAATACACACACTTCATTGTGAAATAAAACCTCTCCACATTTCAAAAGTTAACTGCAGTTATGCAGTGCTACCAGTTAAAATTTTATTTTTAACAATTTATTTATATGCAAGCCAGCACTGTTCATTTTTTAGTCATTGTGCAGGCTTGCAGAGGATACACCTATTGCTTCCAGCTTCTTAGGCTAAACAGAGGCATGGACCAAATGTATATCAAGATTCAGGAAATGTTGATCCTGGAATACAACAAAGTATACAATACAAGAATTTTGTACACAACTTACTCTGTAGGACAGGATATTCCTCTTAGGTTAGGATGCTCCGTTTTTACTGAATAAGAACAAACATGAACCTATACCCATACATTAGAAGTAATATATTCCTGAGTTATTTTCCTTTTGTCATTATAAACACCACAAGTCCTGAACCTGACTCCTTAGCTTGCAAATAAGGGAAAGGATGGAAAAACATGCTACTAGGGATTTTGGTTGTTTTTTTGAGTGTTCTCTGCTTGTTGTTTTAGCCTGTTCTCCAACACATTCCATCCACAAAATAACAAACACTTACCGCACTAGTGTCCTTTTGGTGTTGCGAGTTGAAAAAGAAAGTGCTAAAAATAGGCACATAGAGGCTGTCTGACAACACAGTTAAGTAAGTTTCCGTGAACTCAAATGCTGGAGGATACTGTTGTACCAACTGCCAAACACAATTTAGCAGGAGCAGAAAAACAGGAGCCTAAATAAAGGAAATGGTACATCAATTTCAGAAAAAAAGAAAAACCAAAAAAACCAAAACCCGTATGTTCCACCATGCAGACTGTTTATTTTATAGTATTCAATGTCTCCAAACACAAATCTTAGGGGAAGCAATCTGGTTAACTACAGAACTGCTGCATATAACTGTGGCTGAACTCTGCAGAAGTATCATCCGAGACACGCTTGGCCAACTGACGACAGAAAAGAGGAACACTTTCTAACCTGCATTTGCACACACTAAATTGCTATGAAAGCTGCTGCTGTGCAACCTTTTAAAGCTGGCAAAGCAAAATTAGGTAATAGCAATTCTTGATCAGAACTATTGGTCAGTTTGCACTTAGATGTCCATTCTGTATAGCAATCTGATGCATGCCCAAAATATAAATAAAAATGGAGAAGTAAGACTGAAACATTCAGCAAGACAGTATAAAGTCGAACTCTAGATGTGACAGGAATAGGCAAATCACTTTAGAGTTATTTCTATGGACACTAGTACCATTTAACAGTTTAAAAGGACATGAGACACATGTCTTTCAAAAGACTCCAAGACTGAATGGGAAATCTCACATTTGTTCTTTTTAGTTATAGAGACACTGCTAACTTTAAAAAGCAAAACCAGTGACTGTACAAAACACCAACACATAAACCAAAACAAAATTAAAGATCCTCAGATTAACTGGAAGTTCTGGACTGGTATCTGAATTCCTCCTTCTCCTGAGTAAATGTTTAAATAAGGAGAGTAATAAAAAAAAAAAATGATCGTACCTCCTCTTTGTCACTTTTATGCAAGTGGTTACAACGATCCAAAAAGCCATGTCCTCCAATTACCCACTCCTTCTGAATAAGGCTCTGAAACCCTGACTTTGTTCTGCTGTATGAATCCATCATCACTTGAACCAGACTAGAGATTACACAGCACAGATCAGTAGCGCTCTCTTCTATAGAAGACAACAGAAACCACATTGTCTACTAAACCATTCCTAAAACTAGGGTAAGAAAGCAAANAAGCCATGTCCTCCAATTACCCACTCCTTCTGAATAAGGCTCTGAAACCCTGACTTTGTTCTGCTGTATGAATCCATCATCACTTGAACCAGACTAGAGATTACACAGCACAGATCAGTAGCGCTCTCTTCTATAGAAGACAACAGAAACCACATTGTCTACTAAACCATTCCTAAAACTAGGGTAAGAAAGCAAAGTATTGCTATCCTCATATAAACAAAATTGCATTTCAAGGTCAGAGAATCACACACTTTATTGCAAGTGTTACAGAGAGAAATTAATCCACGTTTCTAATTTGTAGAAGTCTCAGGTTTCTTGTACACTTACACTAGGGTAATATTTCAACAATAAAACCTGCAAACCCTAGGGCTTACTACTGTAACTTTGATGCCTACAGCCTTCAGTCTCCCATAACACATATACTGCCCCTCCTATGCTATCTGTCCTTACCCTTCCTACCCTGCATGCATCTTTTCACAAAGTGGGAAATCATGCATCATGCATTCTTCACCCTTCAGGTGTCTTTTAGAAATATCTCTTCACTGTGCTTGGTTTCTCAAATAGCAGTGTGTGGGGAAAAACCCAACCAAGCTACTAATGCAAAACCAGCTTAATGGTTAAACACAGACTTTGTTTTTCCATGCTGTTACTAAATCTAAGAAAAAAACTGCTCAAGATGTCTACAATAAGTGTATTCTTCCATGAATTTTTAATAAACTACATAGTATTCAGTGTGCATCTAGAACATGAAAACCATCCTTTTAGAAAGTCTTCATGCTCCATGTTCTTTGTGTATATGTGTCCCCCCTACCTTAGTGTACAGCAAAAGGCTGTAGAAGATATTTAATAGAAGTTAGGAAACAGGAATGCATAAACAAGAGGTAGCGTGACTCTACTACCAGTTTATCAGGAGCTTTGTTGTTCACAATATATTTCTTAGCCTGTAACCATGCTTACCAGGCTTTTTTAACTACAGAAAGCATTTCCAGGAGAGTGAAAGATTTAAGTGCCTAGTACTTTGAGTACTCTATGAATTTTACCAGCCTTCACCTTTTATAAGCTTACAGCTTAAGCTCTATCTAAAGAAAATCAAAATAAATTAAAAAATAAATACACATATATATGATAATCCCACTGAATTCTTACCTATAAGGAGAACATTTGTCTGCTGTCTTTCCAGACACTCTGCAACTTCTATTGCTTTCTTCAAAACTCGCCTGTTGTGGTATAGATAAAATAAGTATTTCATGGCATTTTTACAATTAAGTTTCTTACATTAACTTCTCCTAAAAGGGGTCTGAATGTCATACTACTGAAACTTGACCAGTCCTTTAGAACAACAAAACCATTCTCAACTTCTGCAAATGAAGAAAGTTTGCTCGAGACTTAAAAGTTCAAGAGGTATCTTTGTTTGGCAACTGGTCATGCATTTCAAGTTGTACATTTGTAATACAATACTTTCTGCTGGATCAATAGCAGGCATTACACACAAGCACTAAAGTATTACAGTTGCCAAGAGCCAAATCTCTGTCCTGGAAAGATACATTGCCACACTTCTGTTGTAATCCACTACATAATACATTTCTCAAACAGTATGGTTTTAAGAGGCAGAGAGGGAAGTATCAGCAATCCGAGCTTGTAAACATGCAGATAAAATTTATTCAGAGATTACCACTACACAAGGAAGACCAAGTGGAGTTAAAGATCATATAAAACTAGATCTAATGCTGTTGGTTTCTAGACCTAGCTCTTCATAAATTTAGTTATTTTCAGCAAAAGTTTGCACACAAGCTAGGATTCTTACAACTGCTTAGTTCACTAATAGAAGCTGACAGTTTATTTCCTGAGTCTGGAGTTGTCAAATTCCTTGTTCTAGCCTCTAGAATAGCTGAGAAAGCACCCCTACGAACTGCAAGAGCCACAAAGAGCCAGATCCAGGAAGCAACCAGGTCCAAGTATGAAAATGACCACTATCAAACCAGTAAGGATAGGAACTCCTGGTATTCACTTTAAACTACTTTTAATCTTGCTTATGTCAGTGCATTTCTCCACCTATGATCTTCACTAGAACCTCTCATTCAACATACATTAAATTTTGGATTAAAGAATGAATAATTATTAGTATTGACTGATATTAAGACTAGAAAGAACTGCAGCTGGCTGCAGAAGCACTTCATGCTAACAAGCCTATCACAGAATAAACTAGCAGATAATCAAGCTAGCACAACGTAACACTGAAAGCCCCTCAACGTTCCACTGTAACAAGCCTTAAGTTAGCCAACACCATTCCAACACTTACTCACTGTGGACTGCTGAGAAGAGAAAAAAGGACTTGAGGAAGGATCAGGAGAAGGGGACAAAGCTGAGAAGAATTGTAATTTTATAAATCTTTGGTGGGCTAATATCTTGAATACTGCAGTTCATCCTGTCCTAAAGGATATTACACAAGTAGAGAGCACAAAGAATGGCAAGGCTAGTCAGAGACACAGAATAGGTTTCATGCTAGAAACAAATAATACTCTTCAGTTTGAAAAGAAGGTGACTAAATGCGGGAGGGAAATTACTGGACCTATAGCTCTAATACGTATGCTGAGAGTTGTAATTGGAATGATTTTCTGCTTCAAGTTTTTTAGTGTGGAGGCTTAACACAAAGCTGCACTGTAGAAATACTTTCTCAAGTTGTAAAACTCGGTACTTAAATGGGCGTATAAATCTGTCCTAAATTTCATGTCTACTGGAGGTAAAGAGTGTCATCATATTTCAAGAAATTAGCTAGAAAACCCACAAGTGTACTTAATAATTTGAAATCCAAGAAATTAGATATAGCAAACCTAATTATCTCTAGCCAGTTTGTGCTCTCCAGTAACGAAAACCATTTTACATCAGTTGCCCAGAAGTCTGTACTGTTATCTGAAAAACAACAAAACAAAAATTGGTTTGTTCACATGTGTAGTGCTAATAAACAGCCATCCATTGTATTACTCTTCCATTATGAACTGCTATGAAACAATCAATACTAAGGAGTAAGTAAATTCTAATCACTGGCACATAAACACCTTATAACTAAATGAGGAAGTGAAGTAGCTCTACAAACATGAGTAAAGTTTTATAGAACCATAGGCTTCTATAAAAAGTATGCTATAGGTTCACAGCAACCAAACCAAGTAAATTAAGTCTGTTGACAAAATGGGAAAGGGAAAGAAAAGAAGTTTAATAGGAGGTGATGGCTCTTCCACATTTCAGTTGCTTTGACTCTTCAGCATGATCTGTGTAAGGAGGCTGGATTTTGAAAGTCATTACCATTACAGTCAGAAACACAAACAGATTTTAGAAGGTTACACAAATTTACAGCATGCAAGACTACCCAAAAAAGGAGGTTTCAAACAGTTTTCACTGCAGCTGAAGAGGCACTGGAATACATCAAGAAGGGAATAGCTAAAATAAAGAGGCCAAATACAATACTACAAAATCATTAAACTCTTATGAACTTTGCTAGCTTTTCTGCAGCTTTTTAAATGCAACCTAAATCTCTATTGCACTCCCTCCCTGTACCCCCCCATCAAAGGTAGTATTCAGAAGTTGGAAAGCTCAAGCTTATACGGTCAATTAAAACCAGACCAGAGTACCTTTCCTGCATAAGGCACAAACCCTGAAGGTCAAAACAGTTCTGCTATTGAGGAACTGAGGTACACCACTCTCCCCTCCTTCCCTATTCTATCCCTGATAGCTTCAGTTCTGCATGTTTCTGTATAACTTTTCACTTCCCAGTGTCTCTCTGTACCCTTTCATGTTTAATTCCAACACATACATACTCATTTCTGTCTTTTCTGCAGCTTGCATCTATGATCCTCAAGTGTACAGGCATATATCCATTTTGTTCCTGTAGCTGTTCTACCCCCATGCCTGCTCTTGCTCCTGCTCATTATGCATTTAAAGGAAAAAAAAATAATCTTTCCCAAATTCATTTCACCCTGACCAGAGAAACTAGCTCTTCACAAAAACATCACATTAGGTGTGGCTGGCTGTTCATTTTGTTCTGTCACTCAGCTACAACTAGACTCAATAATGTGTATACAGGCCTCTAGAAACAACTGCTTGGTCTGGGAGTTCTCCCTCCCCCCGATAAAGTTATCTCCTAGTCAAAACAAGAACTTCTTTTTAAAGGCACAACAAAACACTTGCAGCTTGTTTTACCTCTTACTCAAAGTATTTTGCTAATAACCTCACAATAGAGAGCAAGCTTTCCCTTCCTCCCTTTCTTGCAGGATCACGAAGAAATACTCCACAAGGATTTGAGAACTGAAGTGTTCAAAGTCTCTAAGTATGCGGCAAATGGTATACACTGAGACTTGTGAGCAGTTTAGCAAAACCAGCATCCGTCTTTGCCATATTTCAGATAGAAGGAGCAATTTAAGAGGATCCAAGCTGTTCCCATAAAAATCCTCTTGCAAGCAGCTATGTTACTGTGGTTTCTACTTAGCTCAATGAGGATTTTTATAACTGAAACTTCAGTTTAGGCATGTGTTTAGGAAAGTTAAGTTATACTGGAAGTTTACAGAGGAACAGAATGGTTTAGCTTGGAAGAGACCATAAAATTATCATCTAGTTCCAACCCCCCTTGTCACAGGCAGGACACATGCCACTAGATCAGGTTGCTCCAAGTCCTTTCCAGTCTGGCCTTGAGCACTGCCAGGGATGGGGCAGCCACAGCCTCTCTGGGCAACCTAACAGCCAGTGCCTCACTGTAAAGACTTTCTTCTAATATTTCCAATATCTAATCTAAATCTACCCTGTTACCATTCCATTCCCCCTTGTCCTATCACTACATGCCCCTCTCCAGATTTCTTGTTGACCCATTTTAGGAATTGGAAGCTGCTTGAAGGTCTCTGCAGAGTAGTCTCTTCTCCATGTTGAAGAAGCCCAACTCTCTCAGCATGCCTTCACAGAAGAGGGCCTCCAGCCCTCAGAACACCTTTGTGGCCTCCTCTGGACTCACTCCAACAGCTCTACATCCTTCTTATGTTGGGGTGCTGTCCTGGGTTCAGCAGTTGCAGTCAGTTTTTCTTTTCTTTAGTAGCTGTGTTTTGACTTAG
>NDXB01011131.1:0-10622 GCA_002631895.1 Agapornis roseicollis
TCAAAACACAGCTACTAAAGAGAAGAAAAACTGACTGCAACTGCTGAACCCAGGACAGTGTGCTAATACGTTTGTCTGCTTTGCAGTCAGCACAGGTGTAACTGGTCTTCCCTGCACAACATTTATGGACTTACTACATCAGCACTAAGCCTAGACCCTGTGCAGATAATGACAAACTGTGAAGCAGAAACTATATTTCACAACTAGAAACTAGATTTTCAGAGACCAGCTGACTTGGTTGAGTTGGCAGCAATAAACATCTTCATTTGGGGGTGGAAATGACTGAGTGGGAAGGCAGGAAGGCCTTTGATTTCATTGTTTATTAGTCTGGGGAGAAGGACCTTTTTCTTTTCCTTGGGAGAGTTGTTTGGTGTGGGTTTGTTTTTGTTTTTGTTTTTTTTTTTATTTGTTTGTTTTGTTTTGTTTTTTGAGTAAATTTCCATGCCCAGGTGGCATTTGGGAGTTTATTGAATGAAGCTTCCTTTTATGCTACCAGAAGACCTCTGCAGCTGGAGCTGCTAGTAGCCTTTTGCCTTGTTTTGCTCTCCCTGAGTCAGTATATTCTGTCAATGGCTGACAGAAGAGGGGAGAGGGAGACAAAGCAGAGCATTGTTACAGCATTATTTTGTGAGAGCAATACTCTTGGGTGGTACAGGGTCTTTTTGAAATTACCATTTTAAAGGCAGTGCTTGTGAAATTGCTGGATTGGGGTTAACTTTTACTTATTCTAGATATGAGTGAGTTATAGTTGAGACTGAAACTTGGGCTGGGACTGGCTGCGGCAAATGTAGTTATGTGATTTGACTTGATTAGAAAACGTGGCTTCACTTCATTTGAAGGAATGAAAAAGGAGAAATAGGTGTAAACGCAGGTTTGTGATCAGAGTAACTGTGGGCAGAAATTCTGCTCTCCTAATTTGCGTTAGAAATCTCACAGCATCTTCCCGCGTGCCACCTGCTCATTCATCTGCTGTTGGCATTAGTAGGAACAGCATGCAAGGAAGTCACATGCTTACAGCCTGCCTGTTTCTGGGCTAAGGGTAAGAATTCTGTAGTGCAGATCTGTGGGTACCCAGGAGCTACACTGCACATTATGTTGGCAGCAGTAGGGAGGAACCAGAGTAAGAAATTAGGTCAAGCAAATTAGTACTGTGTGAAATGTTGTGCCCTACTGAACTTTATTTCTGAGTTAAAAATCTGAGTGCTGACATGTTGGCTGGAATTGAAAGTGTCTGTTTCCTTCCTGAGGTGAAGGAAATTGCAGGTTGGAGGTAAGTCTCCACCCATATGTAGATAAAGGAAAAATCAAACTGAATTCAGTATATAGTTAGAGTAGGACCCAATTTAATTCCTTGGTGATAAGAAAATCTAGATTATTGTCTGAGCCTTTGGAATGGACTGCAGATATGTATTAGGTTTCCTTTCCACCCATAGCTTTGTACCAGTGGCTCAAGACTGCAAGAGAAAAAGCATATTATACATTACTTGGAAAAAGCATTTTTGTTTTGAGCCACAGTGCTGCATAAGGTCTGTACTGAAACGTAGATAGACATATAAATGTTGATCAAGTGTGGTCCCTTTGTACCGTGATTGCCTGGAGTAGCAAAGCAGTGGCCTTCTCGCATTTGGGAGCTCTGGCAGAACAGTAAGTGGGGGGCTTACTGATTGCAGGAATCTGTTTTACTGCTAAACGTTACCTTTCTGACTGATACATGCTTCAAGACCTGCATCACTGAATACATTTCCAACAGCAATACGTTGGGAGTACCAAAAGGAGATGTGAACTGACTGAGAACGTTGCACTGAAAATACCAAGTATATTCAGAAAAATGTGTGTTTTCATTATTTCCCTAACTTCCTTTCCTGTGCACTGGAATTTTTCTTCTATTGGGTCATGTTTGTAATCTCTCAATTATATAAGTTTTCCTTCTGATTTTATGTTTTAAATGGGGTGAATGAAAGCCCTATTTGGCTTCTTGAATCAATTGCAGTTTTATATCTCCTGTTACTTTTGATGCTTGCCATCTTCTGAAGATAGAACCTCTAACTTCAGTGTTTCATTGTAGAACAGTTAATCCATTTATACTCTATGGGACTTACCTAAATTCCTTCTATTACTGAAAATCATTTTTGAGATGAAGAGATTGGACTGTACACAGTATTCCAATTTCTCTACAGATTTGCGTTGAAACAGAAAATACCATTGTAATACTTCGTTATTTATTACATTCACTAAATAACTTATGTTTTTGTTTTGATTGCTGCTTGCATGTGGAGTAGGTATCTTTATCTGAGACCATCAGAATTTTCTCTAACTCTTATATTTTTAAAAAAGTTAATTAATTTGAACAGTTAAGAAGCCAAGGTGTCTGGGTAGGACAGACTATTTCTCCTGGGCTTGTCCAATCCTTACTCTGGCTTGGTGTCTAAAGTTGCTCCTCACCTTCTCTGTTATTTGAGAAAAACACAAGTAAATGGATGCTATTTGTAACTGCTGCTCTCCTGTTGCTTATCAACTTTTCAGCTCATGAATATGCAGCAGCTTTGCTGGTAGGATGAATCCTGTGTCTGTCTCTCCTCTCGGCTAACTGCTTTGAAGATGACTGCTGTTTCAAAGGAGTTTAATCAGTGGTTAATAGGAAAGAAAATTATACCTTCAGTGAAATCCCAAGGGTTACTGTTTTTCAGTTTTTCTGTTAAAGTATATTTTGGCTTTCCAGGAGTTTAGCAAAACTTCTGCTAAATTAAACAAGGTGGTAGATACTCATTAACCTCAGGAATTAGTGCCTGCCTCATAAACTGGTGATCTAAGTGTTCTTATGGAGTTGTTTTATAATTAGTCAGCATTCATGGAAAAGCCTTAAAATCTTTTTGAAGTGCTTTCATTATTTTGGAAACTAGGAGAAAAAAAATTGTTCTTATTAGCATTGCTGTGTCTCAGTATTATTTTAATCCAAGCACCTGACTCTAAGTATAGGTTGTAATCTGTGACATAGTCATTTTGGAGTTCACTGCTTGCATGAGAATCTGCTGTATGTTGGACTTAAGGGGGAGCAGATGATGAATCAGGAATTTGAATTTTATGTCAATTTCTGATAAGCTCTTCTCCGTGGCTCTGCTGAGGTGTTCTCAGATTAGAAGAGAATAGCGCGGTCCTGGGCTGCTGTGCTAAAGTAAGCAGTGGATGAAAACTGTTGTTTTTTCTTGAATATTTGGACAGAGAGGTTACCTGCTACAGTGATATCCCAGACACTGTGGTCTGTGTATTTAGTACACAAATGAGGTCATGAGAAAGCCTGTCACAAAGGCTGGAAAGGATGAAAGGCTATTTTTTATCAGAAAATCCCCATGGAGGCAGCTACCTCTCCTCTAGCACACACAATTCTAATCAATGTCTGCAAGGCCAGGGATGTTCAAGGTCTCCCTAAACTATCTTGACAGATGTGAAAGACTCAGATACTTCTGTCGAGTCGCTGCTATAATGGCCAACTTGCACTGAAGAGCAGAAAACACTTCCGACATACTCCATCTGGCCTACTTCACAGCCACCCAAACTTGATTGATGGTTGTTCGGGTTTCAGCCAGGCAGAAAGTAAAAGAATGGGGTATTGTCAGGAGTCAGGAAACATTTTGCTTTAACTCCTGAGAGAAGAGGAATTTATTTTTATTGAGCTGAGTTGCCTGGTAGGCTTTAATTCTTTTTGCATTCTCTCCATCACTCTCATTCTTCTTCTCTTTCTCCCAATAACTTTTGTACTTTCACCTATTTATTCTTCTGATTAAGATAAAATTAAATAGAATAAACAGTCTGCCTGCTCTTTCTGTAATGTACCCTTCATTTTTTGAATTATGCTCCTTTCTGGTAATTTTTTTTCACCTGGCTGTATTTAGTTCTTTTTAATAAATGTTCCTTCCCACCTTCTGGTCAATTTTCAGTTCTATGAGTTACTCAGCTCAGTCCTTACCACACAGGAAAACAGTTCCAAATAAGGTTGTCAAAGTTGGCATTGCTTGCACTGTTGTTGTCTTTAATAATTGGGGTCGTACGCAAAGATCACGTCCTCCAACATGCAATGTTTGGAAAGGTTTCTCACATGAAGGCAAAACCTCCTGAGGTAATGGCTGTAGTCTCTTTTGTGTAATGCGGATCAGCTGTAGCAATTGAGAGTCTAGCAAGGTGTCTCTGCAGTTCCCTGTGTTTAGCAAGGTGTCCGTGCTACTGCAGTGGAGGAAAGGCTCACTCTGTCTGATTTTAATAATTACATATTGTTTGAAGAGGTTTACTTAAGAATTTAGTGAAATAGAAGTAATCAGACCTACCACAGCTAGGAGCTGTTGGCTCTTAGCTCCATGTTCTGACTAGTAGCGGCTGCTCCCTTTTATCGTAGCCTGCAATTACAATTATCAGAATTTACTTCAAGGTGACTGAACTGCAGTCTTTAATTAGGGTCTTTGGTTTTGACATCAGTAATCTCAGTGGACTTAAGACAGTGTTTAACACTGATTTATCTTGTGTCTTCTTAGGGAGCTTGGTGTCAAAACACGGAACTGGACTTTTGTTAATGACCAGGTATATCCCTGTCTTTACTTTGGTGCCAGGAACAGAAAACAACGTGTGGTTTTTGGGCAGTACAGTGGCAGCCTTGATTTCTACCTGCAGAGGGGACATGTTACCTACAGTGCGCTGCCAGGACAGGCTGGCTGTGCTTTGGCAGGATGATTTGGCTGGTGTTGTTGCAAGGAGCTGACAGTGCCGTTGTGTGAATGAATTGCTCTCCTGATAGACAGCTATTCATTGCTCAGACAAACTGGGTGTTGCATCACCAAAAAGAACCACCTGTGGTCCACTCCATTTTGTATGTTGGACAGTCTGCTTTTGCTGGGCTACCCTCCCTCAACTTTGCCTTTGTGCCGCAACAAAATGTCTGCTCCTAAAGAGTAGCTGGAGGGGCCAGGGAAAGTGGGCGGGGGAGGAATTGACTTGTTAGGACTCTGATTTTCTTTTGTTTGAGAGATGCTGATGTCTTCTGTTTTGGCATCACACTCATGCTACATCTCCCTTTGTAGGTTTTAGAATTCCCCATCTTTAATGTAACTCATTAGTTGTGCAGGCATGCAGCTAGTGTAATAATTAGTATTACAGGAGGCAGAATAATAGGATCTGCTGAAACTAATTAGATATAAACATGAGGGATTTTCTCATATTGGGAAACAGCTGTGATAAAGAAAAACCTGAAAGGCAAAACTGGGAGGATTTTCTCTTGCTCTAGAGGATGAGGCAGGTTTATTGAAGAATGGCCTCTTGCACTGTCCAGGGGTCTGCAGTGAAATAAAGTGATCCGAGCTCTCTGGGGGGAGACAATGTCAGTGGATGCCCAGTGGAAACAGCATAGCTGGCTGTTATTGTTGCTATCATCGTGATTATTTGTATTGCATGAGTGCCCGGAGGCCCCAGCTAAAAAAGGGTGCCATTGTACTAAGCACTGCATAAACACTGTGAGAGGCAGTTATGCCATGAATAATTTATGCCTTATAGAGCTGGGAAATGTGAAAACCAAGAGAAGAAACAGTAGTCTGGAGGGGTGAGACTGGGTACTAAATGATTGGTTGTGTTTCCCTCTGCCCCTTGCTAGTCTGAGGACAAGGCCTGTGTTTCAGGATGAAGTACAACTCACTGGGAACTTTAGGCTTTGAGACTTATCTCTGATTTGGCTCCTTGTGGCCATAGGATGAGGAAATATGATTTTTCTCAATTTAAGTGGGAACAACAGTAAGTCATATAAGAAAAAATTAACACAATGGTGGTACAGTGTGGACCACCCTCAAGCTGTTAGTAGGCTACGAATGCAACCTATAACTAATAAAGTTTGCATGACTTTTAATGCTGTTTTTTTCTGCTTCCATTCCTATATGTTTGTTGGAGGTTTTGCACTGTATTGTCCCTTGAGACTGCTTTTGTACCTTTTGAAAAATTATACTGTTTGGATAAATAATTTGAATGCATTGTTAGATCATAACATAATATCAATCTGATTGACACAACCCTGATTTCAGGGAATAGGAAATGCTTGTAGGAGAGTGACAAAGAGAAATATTTTTTTAACAAAGGATTATATTTCAATTTTTAGTTGTTCTGCCACTTTTACAGTTATTTTTGAAAAAGGTAGACCCTAATTTTTTCTCACCTCCCAGTTTGTATTTCAGATTTTTTAGTTTTATTCTGCTGCCTCAAAAGATGAAAAACTGGATGTCATGAATAGTCTTGTTTAACCCTCTTTGTGGCTGCAGGAGTTTCTGTTATGGTTTAATATAGACCTTTGTGGCTGAAAGTCTAAATCGCTTTTTGCGTGCCAATTCTGTTACATGCCCATTGTCTCACTTTCCTGGCTTGCAAGAGCAGTCAGCCTCCTTGGCATTAGTCTGTGCCCTTGAGCCGTGAAAATGCCTGAAGCTGTGGGATTTGCTGTGATAAAAGATATGCCATCAGCAAATGCTTACACTCATTACTGTTCCCAGCAGTGAAACAGAGAGAAAGCCCTGTTCCTTCCTTTCTGTCCTTTCCTTTTCTGCTTCCCTTCCCCTACTTTCAAGCTTTTCCCCCTTCTTTATCACTCCATCTCATTTTCTACTTTGCCATTGCTCTGTCTTTTCTTCTCTCTGTGCTAACTGCAGAAGTTTTGCAGGAGACTTTTCAGTGTGGAGCACTAATCAAAGCCAAACCTGTGTCCTGAGGGGAGATCCCATCTGGGGCAGATGCAAAAGGCACAGCTGAGAAATATGTATGCCTTGTTTCCAAAAACTAAGTAAGTAATATAGGGTCTCTATTCACAGTATATCACAAATAAATTTCTGCTAAATAACTATATATTTATTTATATATAATATGGATCTCAGTTTGACATATAAACTGCTGCAACATGTAATCTTTTTGCTGTATAGGTGTATGCCAAACTCTAGTTGGACCCCATGCAGCAGTATCCTGCAGGCATGTGAACTCAGAGACCAAATTCTCTATTAGTCTGTGCCTGCACCTGTCTCACTGGTGTTAAGAGGGATCTTGTGTACAGCATAGAAGGAGGGCTGAAGAGCCAGCTGGGACTGGGTCCTTCGTGCACAGAGCATGACAAAGAACATAAAGTTCACACCATACAGAAGGAACAGTACAAATGTACCATAGGCAGATGAGAAGAAGCAAAAAGAAGAGCAACGTGAGCTATTTATGGATGTCACTTTTCATTTAGCCAGACCCCTTCAGCAGTCTCCAGTTGCAAAGCAGGCTTTGACTGGAAAGTTTATCTGTTGCAATTTTCTGGGTACTTAGTCAAAATACTCCAACATCTTAGGTACATGTGACCCAGACATTAAAGAAAATGAGATGAAACTTTCCTGATCTTTGTATTTGGGCCATTAGGCCATGTAGCAAAGCCAGAATATGTTTGTGTCTGTGGTCTTTTGTGTGCCTTTGCCTAGACAATTTTGAAACTTTCTCTCAATATTTGAAGAAAATTACCAAAAGTAAAACTTTCTGATGAAAAACCTTCATTTCAACCAATTACCTTACCTGTAATTTCTGACTGATTTCATTAAGGATAGTAAAGGGAGTATTTAAAATATCTTGCATCTGTAGGTCAGGCTCAAGCAATGCCGTCTGTCTGTTAAGGTTGTTTCAGATAAACTGGGTTAATTTTTCCTTGCATTTACTTCTTCTTGCAATTCCAATTGGAAAGAAAATGAGTGAAATTTTTTCTATGAGCAGCTTTTTGGTCCATTCCTTTATCAGGTGTGTTAGTGTTTGTTACAGACATAAATCTAGCTGTTCCCCATTTGTAACACACATCACAGCGTGCCTTCCTGTCTTATATGGTTCAGCGCCACCCTTTAAGTTTGAATTGGGTTCATCTTGTGCTCAACTGGGAGCAATTCCAAGTTTGTTCAAAATGGAAATTTAGCAAAGCGAGAAGCAGAACAAAACGTGCTGGAGGGGAGTGACTGGAAGAGTGAAGAAATTGGGAAACACAGACAACTAGAGGAAGCCATTAAACAGCACAGAGCTAAAGTATAGGGAATGCAATCAATTTTTATATATTAATGAAGTAAAAGCCACATCAAGGTTATTGATTCATTGGAGACTTGCCTTCTACTGCTGTTTAGCTAGTGGAGTATTGCTTTCTTTTTTCCATCCAGTAGGACTGTGTTGCTCTGTGAAGAGCTCATTTTGGAACAAAACTGCTATTGTAAGACAGTTTTTCCTTCTTAAACTATTGGGAATATATAAATGCTGTGCAGGAAAATAGAAAGAAAAGGAATTAGATGGTCATGAAAGGTTTCTTTCTCTAGAAGCAGAAGAAATACCATATTAAAAGGTATTTCAGAAATCAAGGGATTTGTTTCTACAACCATGGAAATCATAAGATAGTGTTTCTGTTCCTAGAGAGCAGGGTGAGCCTCTTTAGGGTGAGAGTTTTTTTCACCCAGGGATAAAATTCTTGGCTTCATCAAAGTCAAGACTGCTTCCTTCCATATGGCTTGGCATTTCATCCCCAAAATTCAGAAGTTCCCTGCACCCAGTGGCACCATTGCAGCCAGATGCTTTGGAAAATTTTCCCCAATGGGAGGCAGAAAGCCCTTCAGAAGTGCTGCCTTCCTCTGTATTCAGTGGCACTGAATGCTAGCTCCTGACAAAAATGCGTCCTGACCACCTGGTGTTGAAATTCTTCACTCTAACCTTCCATCAGCACAGCTTTTGCTATTTCAAATGATTTGTACTGCTTTTGGGGACACTGCTTGCCTTTTATGTACAGGAGTTCAGAAGTGCTGTGAGTGAATTGTTACCTTCTTCTCAACAAATGAAAATAAATACCTGCAAATCTTGGTTTAGAAAGCTTGGCTTCCATTAAAATGTAATTACCTCCCTTTTGTGCCTTATACGTTAAGGGTAGCTTCAAATGGTGTGTGGCTTCTGTTCAACAAAATTACTTTCCTGTGCTGAATGAGAATGAGTCTTCAGATTAAAGATGACTATTTAAAGAGAGCTGCTGCCATTTCAAATTCCATAGAGAAAGTTCAGCTTATCAAATTAAATTGTTTACCCTGCAAGAACCTCACTGAAATTCTTGTTACCAGTCATCACAGAAGTGGGTTCAGTGTTAATCCATGACCACACAGCCTTTAATCCTGCAAATAATTCTCAGGCATTCAACTGTTCATATTCAGGTGATGGATGATTAGGTAATCCAGTATGTGTGCGCTGGCACAGTTTTGTCTTGCAGGACTGTTTGTATAAGGTTACATAGGGTTTTTTTTTCACCTTAGTGGAACTGCTCTGGGTTCCAGGAGGGGAGTGGGATGTCTGTGCAGTTGTTGCTGGGTCCTATTGGGACAGCAAGGTATTCTGAATTTGCTCTTTGTGTGTACCCTGGTCCAGGATCCCAGCCTCTGTCTGAGCAAGAGCACCACTAGGCAGCTTCTTACTGTGGCATGAGAGGGAGGAAAGTGTATGCTTTAACGCAGACAGAAAAACTGAGGACTGTTCTGTCATCCTTATTAATATTCTGGAACGTATGTAGCTCACTCTTCCAGTACCTTTGTCTTGCTGCAAAGATGCACAAGGATTGTAAAGACAAGTATTTCCTTGATGTG
Source organism: Agapornis roseicollis (assembly GCA_002631895.1). Taxonomy (NCBI): domain Eukaryota; kingdom Metazoa; phylum Chordata; class Aves; order Psittaciformes; family Psittacidae; genus Agapornis; species Agapornis roseicollis. The sequence continues at coordinate 9,639 of NDXB01011131.1, forward strand.
AAGGGAGCCAGAAAGGAGGGCATAGATCCCGCTACTGCTTTCCTCAGTGTGAGCCACGCCAGCAATGGAAGGACAGTAGGCAAACAACGGTGCTCATCTATTCCCTCCACTGCACAGCCTGCTCACCTCAAGTGTTGAGAGACAGTGAGAGATAGCACCCACTCCCACCTCACTGCTAACCCTGATCTTAGTAGCTGAAGGAGAAATACCTTTGATAAAGCATCTCATGCATTTAGGTCATGTGTTTCACTGTAAATATCAAATTTGCATGCATACCTGTCTACTTACCTTTCTACTTACCTATCTACATACCTTTCATAAAGCTTTATATTGAGATGTCACAGTTTGTGGCATCTAGGGCATCTTTCACTGTATATGGCTACAGCTGGTGCTGGAGTACAGGGCTGTTTAGAGCTTTCAGGTAGCTGGCATTGTATTCTCAGCTGGTCAGGGCTTTCTAGGATGGCCTCAGTGCTGTCACTGCCGGCATGGTGACCCTTTCAGTCAAGCCTGATTGCTTTTGGAAGGGAAACACTGGCAGACCAGATGATCAGGGTGACATGGATTCCAGTGTGGCTGTTTAAGCTTAGCTGATGGCTGGTCATAAAAGTTGAAATAGTAGTGCAGGGTGAGTAGAGATGAGGGCAGTGAAAGCCTGAATGACACAGGTGCAAAGACTAGGTCTGAACAATCAGAAAACATGAAAAAAGTACATCTTAAAGCAACTTTATATTTTGTTAGCCATGGACATAGAATAGTCTGTAGCCTGCCCAGAGTCAAAACCAGTAGGTGGGTAGCTGTGTATGAGATGATTAACAGCAATATCTTCATGAGACAGTATCTGGTATTAATGTCTGTAATAAGATTTTTGGAAGAGCTTAAGGACTGGGGAATATTTGAGTAGGTTTGTTTGTTGGTTTTTGTTTTTTTTTTTTTTTTTTTTTTTTTTTTTTTTTTTTTTTTTCCCCTTTTTTGGGGTTGTTT
>NDXB01011131.1:20751-39989 GCA_002631895.1 Agapornis roseicollis
AAAAAGGGAAAAAAAAAAAAAAGATGGAAAACAAAGTGAAACAAATTATCTTAATACCTGTAGTTTGGATGTTAAACACAAAGAAGGAATGAAAGTCAAAATAACAAATTAAAGCCTGAATATTGTGTTCAATGGATTTCTAATTCTGTATATATCTATTAAACCACTGCTATATGATGTCTTCTCATGGGTTACTCTCTTTTTCCTGTTCCTTTTTTTTTCAGTTTGTATATTGATTTTGTAAGCTAGCAGTGTGCTACCTTTTCAGTTTTTTTTAAAACTTGTATGAAAGCCATATATCCATATTGTAGAATGAAAGCATTAATCCTGTAACATCCCTTAATGTTTCCCTTAGCTCTGTGGGATTGTGGGAGGCTCTAGCGAATGTATATGTTTACCGATTGTATCAACATAATTTACTTGCTCTTAGTGGCGATAAAGAATTAAATAAACTAATACACAGAAGTGTCGTGTTCTCATTCAGATGTGGAAACTGTAGGGGACATCATAATATTCTGAAATCAATTCCAAGTTTTCTTATTGGTCTTTCTTTATTGTACTGATTTCCCACCCTCTATAGGTTTTGCTTGTCCCAGAAATGCTTGTATTTGTAAACTCACAAAAGTTTTAGTCTGTAGAAAGAAATCTGTCAGAAAATTATTCTAGCAGAAAACAGCTGTTTGGTTTGTGTATACTGAAGTCTGCCCCAAATTCCTGACACTTATCAATTCTGTAAAGCAGCTTATTTCAGTATGCAGTATGCAGTTATTTCAACCTGTATAATAATGACACAAATACAGACAAGGAGCTAGATTTGTTTTGTTGTGATTTTTTTTTTTAAATTACTCTATCAAGTGAGCAGTGGGAAAACTTTATTCCCAGCCCTGTCATGCTCAGCAGTTTTATTTTAACAGTGACTTTAATGGGTGCGTGTTCATTGAGAGATGATTAAGCCTCAAAAATAGAACAAAGAAGTTAAATTACATTAATAGACTAAATAGACAAAATTCAGGTAGTGTTCATTGTGTGTTAATTTTTTTTCCTTTCTTTTTGTTCTTCAATTAACCTTTTTTTTCTAAGTCTACTTTCTGTTCCAAATATTTTTCCTGTTTTGTTTCTGTGTTCAACTGTTAGTTAAAATGTTAAAATAATTAATTACTGTATACAAGCCATTCTATCACTCACTGCCAAAAGAGGGAGATGCTTCCCTGCTTACAAGTCTAGGAGATTTATACGGGCTTCTGAAATTGTTTAGAAGAAAGTGAAGAATTGCAAGGTATGAAAACCAACAGTGCATTCTTTAAAACACTAATGGACTCTGCAACTAAAATCCTATCCTTGGAAAGGATAACCAAGCATTCATTAATATTGAATTAGAAAAGAAAATTTTAAATTTCTTTTTAATATGCTACCTAGCAGTTATTTACATTTTGATATTACTTAGTAATCATAGAATCATAGAATAGTTAGGGTTGGAAAGAACCTTAAGATCATCTAGTTCCAACCTCAGACTAAACCATGTCACCCAAGGCTCTGTCCAACCTGGACTTGAACACTGCCAGGGATGGAGAGTTTTAAGATGCTTTTGTTCTTCCATGGGAGATATCTGATCTCAGGAAGCCTGAGCTGCTTGAGGATTATCTCAAGTCATGCCTAGCTTCCCAAATCTCCACCATGGGGGGTACACAGTCTGATTTCTCTTGTCTTTCTCATCTCTATTCTCAAATACTGTCTAAGCTATAAACAGGCCTGGCAAAGAGTTCCATACCTGGCAGTGTTCAAGGCCAGGTTGGACAGAGCCTTGGGTGGCATAGTTTAGTGTGAGGTGTTCCTGCCCATGGCAAGGGGGTTAGAACTAGATGATCTTAAGGTCCTTTCCAACCCTAACTATTCTATGATTCTATTCTATTAGGTAGCCTTTTTCCTGGTGGGTTGCCTTCATGGAACAGTTTGTTAGAAGGCCATCTCTGTGTTTGCATAGACTCTTTTTGTTATATATGGAGTATATGAATGAAGATGATTTCAGACAATAGAGGCCTGAATTCTGCTACCACTCTGTGCTCCAAATTTCTGGGACTGGGGGTTCATGAAGTGGGTCTGTGGATGCAAGGAGGTCGACCAGTCGTGAGTGGGACAAGATGTCCATGCAAAAGTAACCAGTAGCAGTGTGAAGTCCACTTTGAGAACTGTAAGCTCAATTTATGCATTTCTATACCTGAAGTTAAAAACCTGTTTGTACTTCATCATCTCTCTGTGATGCACAGGGTAGAATTATAATTAATATTCAAATACATGATAGTTGCACATGCACACACACAGACACATTCACTTCATCCCTTGCCTTGTATATGACAGAGCAACATGTGATTTTCACTGAGAATAGAAAATTTGTCTTCATGTTCAAGATTAAGCATTCCCACAAAGTAATAATACAATTCTTTATCTATTGTCATCTTATGTGGTGATGTGGGAAGCCACCTACAGTGATCCCCTCTCAGTTCATCTTAGTCTGTACTGATCAACTAGATAAACCCAATGAAAGAAGAAAACCTGTAATCTTGTAGTAAAACATAAGTCTGTTGTAAAATCTTCACTGCTTACTGAAAGCATTTCTTGAGAAAGACCATTACACTTGACTAGTGGTCAAATTAGATTTAAAATTAAAAAGAAATACATATGCACACACACATACAAACACATGTGCACACACACAGTGTCTTTTACATAAAAATACCTCCATTCCTTCATTACCCTGAGTTATAGAAAGCTCCTTTGCTACACAACCACTGTTGAAAATATTTTTTTCATTGCCAAAGAGCATTTTTTTTTATTGGTATTTATTCAGTCTCTGCTTTCTTAGTTACATTCTAATGCTTTTAATTTGCTGCTTTGCTCCATTTCTGTCCCAGGAACAAAAGATGAGAGCTTGGATCTGAAAAGGTCAGTAACTATTTTTAGTTCTGTTCAGTAGATGATACCTCTAAAGACCAGAACACAAGAAAGAATCCTTCTTAAAAAAAATAAATTAATAAAAAATGTATATAATGCTAAATGTTTTCAGTTGATTAATAGCTATTTAGCAGTTGTTAACTGTTTGTTACTGGAGGTTCTGAAGGCAAAGTAAAGAAAAATATAGTATGTTGGGGAGGGAGGAAAGCAAAAGAGTTTTCTGTAGCACTGATAATTAACCTGCATACTATTGCATTTTGAAATACAAGCTGTTATTTTGTTTTGGTTTTTTACCCTAATACACATATTCAGAAACCTACTGTTCATAACAAGAGTTCTGCACCCAAGTAATTCTTTTTTCTGTCTGAAATACCTTAGTTTTTTTATTTTTATGAATTATTTTATACATTAATTCTTGTATTTCTGCTATTCATTACATAGCGCTCAGATGCTCATGGGATATAGATACTCAGTCTCGGTCAAATGCAGTTGGTGTCACTGCAGGATGCACAGGGTTCCTCAGTCTGACAAGGCGGCTTCCTGAGGATGTGCTTGATGCAAGTGGAATCTCTAGCTGCAAGAATGGACCAACTTCCACTTTCTCAAAGCATTTGTGGTGGAGGTAGTGATAAGAAATGTAACACAGGGCAGTACTATACCTGTTGGCATTTCTCCCTCTCTTTTTCTTCCTTACTGTCTTTCTTTATTCCTTTCTTCTACTCTCTATTTGGGCTTAGGCCACATACCATTGATCCAAAACTTGGGGAGTAAGTGATTGCCTGGAAAGAGATGTGTCTGTGATGTCTGCAATTGCATGGAGTCCCTGTTGTATAGACTCTCCAAACTTCAGTGGGGCTGGCAGTTTTGGGAATGAAATGTTGAAGATGAGAGGTGATTTTGGGAGGTGAGAATAGGATCCCTGGTGTAAAGATCAACACAACAAGCAAATAGGTATGTGTGTCACAGATACAAAAAAGGGCCCGGTCTGAGGTGCTGAAGAGCCCCATCCCAAAAATAAGATTACCTGGGCAGTAGATGAAAGTGGCTGCAGAGAAAGCCAGAGATTTCTCCTTTTGTCTTTTGATAAGATACACTAAAGAAGATTTATGTTCAATTCAGGACCTGGTTTTGAATATATTCTGAATGTGAAGTGGCCTGTTTTCAGCCTGGAGAAACGTCTTGAGACTCATTATATAATGTATAAAGATTCTAAAATTTATAGTATCTCAGTCCTGTAAAAATTTGTGTGAGTGCTGTGCTTTATGTGGTGCAGATAGTCCTACTGATTTAACAGGACAATTCCCAATGCAAAAAGCAGGGTGTGGCAGGACCCCATCTCCATTTACCCTTAGCAGGGAGTGAAGTACAGCATCTGTTCTATTTGCTGTTGTCCTCCTTTGATGACAGGAGTCCATCAAGCTGCCTGCACAACTAAGTGTTGTAAAGACAAAACAGAAGCTCCACATGATAAAGACTGTTCTGTAAGCAGTTGAATTTGAACTGGGCCTGTGTATCATCACTACTACTTGCTGTCTTATCTGGAAAGCTCTCTAAATAAGCCACTGCTCTATCTACCAGTATGGGAAGAAAAAGATCAGTGAATTTTCTTTCAGTGCAGTGTGTATCCAAAAGAGTAAGTGCTCTGCAACCTTAATGTCAGGTCACAGTAAAGTGGTACAATAAAAGAAGAACAACAAGCTTTTAGAGGAAGAAAAAACAATGGAAAAGGCCTCAACCTTCCCACTTCACAGTATTTATGCTACCAGTCCCTTGAGTAGATGGATTTCATCAAGGGAGATGAAAACCACTCTAATCTTAAAACCAGAAATATGCTTCTTTTGCTGTTGTTATTAGTAGGAATGACAACAACAATTTAACAGCCATTATTGTGCCTTGTGCTGTAGTTTAGTAATACACTCTCAGTTAACACCTTTGATTCAAAAACTTTTATGCAGTTTGCCAATGCTAAGTACCCACCATCCCTGTGGGTGAGGTGAAAGGTTAATCTCAGAGGCTGTCCATAGGCTCCTGCTGTAGTCAATGGAGCATGACAAGTCTATTCAGAAGATGATTCAGAGTAGAAGGCTAATTTAGCAGATCTGTAGGATGTCATGAAGGTTCTCTCTCCTCACCAGCTGTGTAGGGAGCTTAGGGATATTAAGTGTATTAGGCTGACCTGAGTTTCACCTGGTAATTTGCCCTCCAGTTAAGACAGCAAACTGCAACACTGGAGGCCAGAACTTCAAAGGTATTTAGGAATTTGACATGTAAGGGGTCTTAATATCTTTGATGGCAGTGCCCCAAAAAAGTAAAAGGGAAGTGGGCTAAGGCCATGGTTTATGGCAATGAGGGATCAGATCTGAAGTCCCAGTGCAATTCTTTCTTGTCAGAGGGAAGGGAGGACTACACACATAGTACAGCCCAAGAGGGAAAGTGGGAGAGAGGTGAAAGAGGAGAGCTCGTAGCCTCCTCCTTGGCCCTGACATGGGCATTGAAGCAAAGGGGAGAGAAAGTCCCTGCTTTTGTTCCCTTATTTGTCTCATCTGAGGAAGGGAGAGGGGCTGTGCCCCCCACCAGGCTCCAGGGCCTTTGTGCCACACAGCAGGTGTGAGGGGAAGCTCCTCTCCTCAGATGAATGTGCATGTGGATGTGGATACCCCTATTTCTTTCATGGCCATGCTGGGAACCAGAGGGAAGCCGCATTTCTCAACAGCAGGCCAGTAATTCCTGGAAACAAGGGAGCACAGGAAGGGGCCATGCAGTGAGAATGGGGAGGGTTTGGGAATAGCTCTGCAGGACCACTCCTTATCTAGCACTGCCTGTTGACAGATTTAGGGCTTTATTCAAAAGGCATTCAGCATCTCCTGAGAGACCTAAAACTGGTATCTCTGTGAACTGCTTCTTTCTGTGAAAAGCTGATCTGGCCAAAAAATCTCTCTAAGTTCTTCAGCTGACAGGGGCTACCTAAACTTAAAAAAAATATCACAGTACTACAGTACCCCTCTTATTCACATCCCAGTTCTCTGCTTGCTCTCTGGCACAGGCGAGCTCTAGTCAGCCCAGCGCTCTCCCCCCTCCATCCGTATCAGTGGCAATGACAAGAGCTCTAAGCCAAATGCCTGGCATGCAGGAGCTTCTGCCAGGACAAAACCACACATTTAGATCTGTGCTTTCAGTGCCAGGTGGGAGGTGTGACCGACAAAGGAAGGAGGCTTAAGTCTGTGGCTGGCAGGCTGTGCTGTTGAGCCAGGGGCCAGCCACTGTCAGGGACCTTCCAAAAAACAATTAAGCACATGAGTTAGAGCTGATGGGCTGGGGTTCTGAATTTGCCACATGCTTCCTGACATGGGTGCTGGCTTTGCCTTAAAGCCAAATTATGTAATCTTTGAAAAGAAAGGCTACACTTGCTTTCAAATCTAAGTTTCTGAGTATGGTTTTAGAAATCTAGGCAAATGAAAAAAAAAAAACAATTGTCTTTTCTGTAGCAGATACAGTAGGCTGGGCTGTGAAAATTACTGCCTCCAGGGACTGAACCTCCAGCCACCAGAGTTAAAGCATAGCTGAAGCATGTACTTAATTAAGGGGCACATCCCCAGGTGTGTTGAGGCACTCAGGATTATTTCCAGATAGCCTTAGCTCTCCCTATGTCCCCAAGAACAGTACTGCTTGCTGGCTGGGCTCCTCTGATGGTATGGAGCAAACCAACAGGTAATATGCACTCTCAAACCCTACGAAGGAGCTAATCCAGTTAAGCTGGACAGTTAATACAAGGTTTTGAGCATCCAGCAGTTTCAGAGTGGGCCGAAACTCAGACAAACTTCTGGGGTTAGTGTTTCCTATATCTACCTTCTACTGCTGCTGTGAGGATTGTAAACACCATCTTTATTTTTTCCTGAATCACCTGCTGAAATATTGAAAGACTTAGATGCCTAAACATACCTTTGAGGATCTATGCTGAAATTTGGCAAACAATCTGATAGTATGTCCTTCTTTTTTTTTTCTTTTATGCATTTAAAGGCAGCTTACTTTGGAATGGGCAATGGTAAAAAGGTTTTAGTTCTCCAGTGTGAATTACTAGTCCTGTTATCATTAATTCTCATGCACTCCTGTAACTTCTGCATGTGAAGCTTTTGCTTTTCTGATACAGCACTTTTACCTGAGGGGAGATCTTCCTGAGTGAAATCAGATGAGACCTTCCAGAAACTGTGAAAGTATTCTGCAGGCAAGTGTCTGATTGAAATATAAGCCATAAGAGGTGAGATGGGGAGGTTAAGACAAAAGGAAATCTTAAAGCAAATACACGCTGTGTCTTCCACCACAGTAACATGTTTTGGAAACAGCAGCCAGTTTCCAACATATGTAAGTTTATCTGGTTCAAACAGTGATGAAAGAAGTTTGCTGGTAAGCATGGCTGAAGCCTTAAAACTGTGATGGACAGAACAGAGGAAAACAAGACAAACATGTTTCATCCTTAAAGGCGGTAGCAGGAGTGATAGGCATAGAGATTAGTTTGTGAGCAGGAAAGTGGATATCAAATTGCATATGCCAATTTATTCAAGCAATTTTGTCACCACAGTCCAAAGTGTAGAGAGTGCACCTGGAGCACCATAGTAACATGGTCACTGGTTTTCAAAACTGCTTTCTTCAGAGATGCCTGAAGATTAGCACACTAAATAAAGGTACTTCTGTAGGGTAACTGCTCCCTTAGTGAGGGGCTTCCATCTGTAAAGCAGCAACAACAAAAAAGGTTGTTATTAAACTTCCTATGCTTTATGCCCTGTATAACATTCCTGCAGTCTCTTGTATCCCTGCCACACTTGTCTTGGTGTCATTATGTCATTTTGTTCACAATGCAAGAAATATATCATCCATTTTGCTTTTGGCTCACATTTCTGTCAGATATCTGAATCTGAGCCACCAGGTGTACAAAACTGGCCTGGTCTCTGACCTGGGAATTCAACAGGTCCTGTGGATCTCTTAACAGGAATAGACAGTCCAGATTTCCAGGGAGACAGGGGATGAAGATAGGAAAAAGACAAGACACACAAATTCCTGCCAGAAATGGATATAGCAGAAGATAAGGCTGCCTTTAGGCCTGAAGAGATGCTTTGTACATATCCATGGAAAAAAAGCCCAATTGTTTGTCTAACAGTACAGATTTTTACATTGCCAACCAGCATATAATTTTGGAAGTACTAAACTGACATTACTGGAAGTCATAGCTTTTTATTTGCAAAAAAGGCATTGAACCTCAGACATGCTGTGGTGACAAGAGTTAGGATACTTGTAGATGTGGTTTGTCATTTGCAGTCATTCCACCCCAATCACCTCTGTTTGCGCCAGAAAGTCAGTTTGAATTATGTGAGGAAAGGACAAAACAAGAAATTCTGAATACACACTGGATGAGAAAGGCTGCAGATTCGCAGTGAAGTACACAAAGAGCTAAAAGAAAACTAAGCTTTCAATTTCGGTTTTGAGCTTTTTTAAGCTTTCAGTTTTGAGGACATTTTGCCTAAGAATCTGTAGAGCTGACAGAATAACTTTTCTTCCTACATGTGTCTAGTGTTTGCAGTGCACACCCTGGCCTCCTGCCAGACAAAGCATCTTTTCATAAGAAGTTTGTTTTCATAGTCTGCCAGGTAGGTTCACAAAACAACACTCATAAAATTAGACAGAACTACTGCTCAAAACAGTTAAAAGCTCTGCAACAAGATATTTTAATAGGGAAGAGAATGGATTGCAGGTACCTTTTGGCTTGAAACAAAAATCTGAAATACGCTTTGCTTCCTTAGCACCATTTATCCCTGTAAACATCCAGCAAGACTTGAGCATGCTAGGCTCATACCATGTCAAGAGCTTAGGGAATTTAAATCACTGTTTGGTGAGAGACTTCTGCTCAGATACTCTGCTCTCTGTCATAGCACTATGCTTCTTCAAGCTACTTGCTTTCCAGTCTTCACCTCATCAGAAGAGACTGCTCCATGAAGCATATTCAACAGTGATGGAATGGAACTAAAGAAAACTCTTAGGGCTGGGCTGACTTTTAAACTACTTGATTTCTAAAACTACTTCACAGTACCATCCCAGGCAAAAAAAAAAAAAAAAAAAAAAAAAAAAAAAAAAAAAAAAAAAAAAAAAAAAAAAAAAAAAAAAAAAAAAAAAAAAAAAAAAAAAAAAAAAAAAAAAAACAAAAAAATAACAGATAATAAGGGCTTTCAGGGGCAGTAACCAAAAAGGGAGAAAAGGAAGAGACCACAAAACATTCTGTCCATGTGGAGGCAGCACACATTTCTTGCAGGACTTGAGCTCTTTCCTGGTTATCTGTCCTTATGTTTTCTGTAATGTCTCCAGTGTTTACCTGTTGAGTCACTTACTGCAACCTTTGTTAAACAAGCTTTCCTTCTGTTTCCCTGAAGCAGGAATCTGGTGTCATTGAGTACAGTGAGACAGAGCTCAAGGAGAGCAAATAGAGCAGACAGCTCAGAGGGACCAGCGCCCAGACATGCCCAGGGAGCCTAGCAGTGTGTCCTGCTGCTGCAGAGCACAAAGGTGAAGCTCCTGCCACCCTTTCACATCTTCTGCCCTCCTTTCCTCTGGGTGTGAGAGAGAACCCTGACACAGGCTTAGGGAAAGCCTGTGATGTTGTGCGTGAGCCTTGTGTCAGTGTTTTTAAGCCATTGTATTTATTCCACATTCACTAATATTTTTAAATGAGCAAATAATTCTCACTTTTGGCTCCACTGTTTTGTACCCCTGTTGTGCCTGAACAGCTCTTTCATGCTATTCTGCACAAGAGGGATTAATTGTTGGAAGTTAATTGCAAGCATGCTCCTGCAAGGATTTGCTCTGTGATATCTTGGCTGCATTGGTTGATTTTAAGCTGGAAACATGCAGTGTGGCATGGGCTGTGTCTCTGTCCCTAAGTGAGACTGTGAAACTATTAAAATTGCCTTACTGGAAGGAATTATAATATTTTCAGATTCAAAAATTGTCCAATATTTTTGCCAGCAGACCAAACTGCCAGATTCTTTCCAGAAAACAAACAGGAAAAAAGCATCTGTGCATTCACAGTGAACCCATTTATAATCTGAACTAGTATTACTTGAAGACATTTTGCACTTAATATTGGGAGGTTTTGTTTTATCTGGGAGTTTCATGACTTTTTGCTTTTGGCTGTATTTCTACTGAGATATGTGGGAGCCTAACAATCAGAAGAATTAAACCATCATGCCCTCATTTTCCTCAGTTATGAAATGCCTTATTTGAATTCTAGTAAGATGGGAAATTTCAGTACCAGGTGAACACTCCTGTACAGTTAATTATTTTGCCAGTGTGAAATTTGAAGTGGAAAGTTGTCCCTCTGCCTAGGGAATGTGCTTTTATTTTCAGTTCCTAGAGTGCAGTTAAATTTGAACTTGTGCTGATTTTATAAAGTAGTGGCATACATTCTGAACACAAACCAGCCATTGCTGACAGGGGCTGCCATGTACTGTGACCCCATGAGCAAATAATAAAATTTTACTGCTATTCATATATTGCTGAATAGAACATGAGCTGTCTGGAAAAAAGTGGAAAAAGTGCAGGTGGTTTAGCAGGACTAGTTATATGTTAAAGCATTTCTCTTCAGTCATTGTTAAAAAAATATAGCTAGCCTATCATAACAGTGAATTTGATTAAAAGACACATTGTTAGCTTATACTGAAATGATTTGGCTTCCACCTATTTGTGCCTTGAGTACATCATTGCTGATTTTTTTTTCCATTGCTCCCATCCTTAACGTTGCCATGTAATTTTTAAGAGAACTTATTCCCTCTCATCATAGCTGTGAAAACACATTTTCATCATTTAGCCATCTCTGCCGTTGAGATGGTCTCCTACAAGCACACTGACACCAAATCAGTCTGCTGTGATTTGCCGGGCTTCCAGCAGGAAGCCAAGGGGTGACAGGCTCTCCCAGCAAAAACCATTAGCACCTCCCCACAAGGAATAGACTACAAAAACATTATTTGCTTGGTAGACTAGAGAAGATGTTTTGGTGCCAGCTAGGCTGTGCCTGTACTGCAGGCACAACTCCTTTAATTTTATTTTCCAAAGGGGCCCTGGCACATAGTGTAGGGCTTTTCAGGGTCACTTCTCAGGGCAACCTCTGTCTGGAACATCTTCATGCTTGCTTTTTTCCCTTCTGGTCCTCACTGATGAAGCAGGACCAGAACTCCCTCTTGCAGTTGCAATCAGGTACTGTGGACCATCCTATCCCGTTTTTGCAGCTGACACAGTCTTGTCACTTCCCATCTTTACTAGAAAATCAAGTGAGGATTGAGACAGTGTTGGAGAAAAACAATGACTGTAAATTGTTGTATTGTGTTTATACAATCTTAGGTAAATGAGGGCAAATCTACCTGATGATCTAAGTGAAAAAAAAAAAAAACAAAACACAAAAACCACTACAATCCTAGGCCTTTTTTTTATTCGACATACTTTTCACATCCCAGTGTCAATTGATTGTGACATTTATACAGAGGAATAACAAAAATATCTTTCTCTGTATATATTCCTCCATAAACTAACATCCTGTATGGGCAGTTAAGCTGGAGACTAGACAGGTTGCCCTGGAACACTTATTAATGTAGAGCATTTACTGACATCACAACACATTAAAATCAATTACACTTCCATTACACTCATCTACTTTACCCCTTCCTGCATATATGCCTGTAGGATCCATATTTAATTTAGGAGTGAATTAGCTAATGAGGTGGTAAAATCAGTTAATAGCCTGGCAGCAAGGCAATGAAAACCATCCAGCAAACACTTTCCGACTTGGAAGTTTTCTCTGAAGGGTAGCAAAGAAAAAATAAACTGGAGCAGGCCCTCTTTGTTAGTCCACTTTCCCTTAGGAATGCTCTGACCACAATTCCCATGTGCTGTCATTTTTTTTCTCTTTGTTCTATCTTATAGTAGTCTGGGGTGATTGAAAGAATAGCTATTGAGCAAAAATCATTTGTGCAATAACTATTCCAGAACAGAGGAGAGGTTTATAGCCACACAAACCAACTCCAAAAAAATCCCCTCTGGTCAAACAGTAAATATTCTGGGATCAAAACAATACTCCAGAAATACTCCCAGTGGAATTATTCTGGAATAATTCTCATGCAGTATCTCTGTTTTCAGTTCCGTTCATGTGATTTTTACATGGGGGCAGAAACAGAGCTTGCAGCATTCATAGCCAAACAAGTATGAATGGCATTAAGCAGATCTGAGTCCCACTTGCTAGAAAAGAGCATGCAATGGCAATTAAAAGTGAAGTTCAGAGATCCCAGGAGTGAGAGGAATGGGGAATCCATCAGAGAGGAAAGAATACATATTTATGTAATGAGACTTGCCCTTAGGAAGGAAGCAGAGGGTCCTGAATCATTGTTGGATATATTTTATTTTGAGGCAGAGGGCTTATTTTACAGACTGAAACTGGATTGAAGGATTACTCTGCTACAAGCAGGCTAATGAGATTTAAATGCAGTGCAACCAGGGATAGAACACAAATGGGCCTGGGTCTCAGGCTCAGAACAGAGTGGAAGGGATGGTGGCTCCCATCACAGCAGATGAGCTCTGAAGACTGTTGGGTGCCTCAAGTATGTGAATGAATGTGGTTTGAAGGGGAGCTCTGCCTGCAGGACCAGCTCTGTCAGAGCTTGCTGCACCATGTTCAGCGTTCAGGGAGGGATAGCAGGGATGTAGAAAGCTGCAGCATGGGCCAGCTCTGTAGTGGTTTATGGTGGCATCACTTCATGAGAGTCAAGAAAACTGAGCAGGCTTGCTAGAGCTAAGCATAGCTGGGTCAGCAAGTACTATTATAAAGTTCCTATTAGAAAGCTGTGTTTCATTAAGAAGTGAATTTTGAAAATACATTAAAAGTAACAAAAGTAGGAAGTCTGAGTTTTGGCAGTAAAGATATGAATTCCATGGACTGAGAGGAGGGAAGAAAGAAGGTGGTGTGGGTCCTCTTACCTCAGTAATATTTCATTTGCTGCTTAGTGTTAGTCTTAGACACTTCTTTTGCCAGGCTGCTGTTGGTGCCTGGCTTTTTGAACAGTGACAACTGTTAGTTACAGCTGTATCTAAAATGCACACTCAAGAGATTAGTTGATATTCTGTCTATTTAAAAATGACAGCTGATGTTAATAGCTTGTAGATTTCCATCATGAAGGGGAGAGCAAACAAAACCTTTCCTGCTAATAATGTTTACACAAGTCCTAAGGCAGTCTATTTTATCCTTTCCTACAGTCAAGATAAAATAAACCAAAGTAGACTGTCCAAAGAAGGGAAGAATGAAAGAGCTTTTTCATACAGACTCTTCCCTCCTGTTCTCCACCCCCTATTCTCTACAAGAGAAAAAAAAAAGATTGAATAGCGAAAGATGGCAGATGCAGCATCACAGATTACAAGGAAGTGCAGTATGTCTGCTTGCTTCATCAGGAGACAAAACTGCCTTCTAGTCACAGCTCCTGCTAGCCCTTTCAAAGCCCTGTTAGCAGCAGCCTGGCTGAGCATGGCAGTTTGACAGTGCTAGGTTGATCCTCATTTTTTTGTCATTGCTTTTCTTTCAAGATAGCATCATTCTGCTGTTTGGTGGGGTGGCAGTGTGCAAGGGATGCATTTCAACTTTAGGACCTTTTTGTTGTAAAGTTGCAGCTTCATCAGCTTCACAGATGAAGATTTAAATGAGTGGAAGTCACAAAATTAAGAGATTGAAATTACAATCCCCAGACCAGTGTGAAGTCAGCCACAAATTCAAAACATGGAAAGAAATGGTGTGAAAAGGAAAATGAGTCAACTCAGCACAGTTTAGTCCCGTATATTTTTCATAACATGAGAGCTATATTATTTTTTATAGATGAATAGAACTTACTGAGGGATGAGTATCTTCTGTTTCTGATATACTGCTGTTAGCTCTTCCGCTCTAACATAATACTGAATTTAATTTTTGTTTCATTTAAAATTAAGGAGCACAGGAAAGAATGAATTTATGTGTGTGTGATGTTCCTTGGTAAACCATGGTTATATTCACTTTGTACTTTGCAAATATCATATGGATATCAGAAGCAGTTTTAATTATGGTATCTCATGGACTAGCCACAGAATCATGCAGTTCTTCAGTTCCAGGCATCATGTGGATTAATTTACTGTGTGTCTCAGTTTTATAATAACTAGAGTGCTGCCAGTATCTGAGCTAGGGGGCTTAGAGGTCAACCAAGATGTGTTATAGCCCATACCAGTGTAAGCAAACACTAAATGCTAGATGAGTGAATACAATGCAGTATTAGCCAACAAAAGCGGTAATAAAGTAGTTTGGCAATAGGAATATAAAGCACAAGGTGAGTTTTGGATACTGCAAAGATTTGAAAGATGCTGGAGAAACACCAGGTACAGCTATTAGCAACAATCTAAATACAAGACTTCAAGAGTGAGAAAACAGAAGACAGCACAGAAGCTTCTGCTGTAATTAATCATAGAGACAGAGCTGAGAAGACAGGAAATTTGGGATATGTCTTTTTAGATTTGAGTGTATGGAGGAATATGAAGCTGTGACAGTTTGGGAGGGCACCTCACACCCAGTGTTCCTTACACTTTGCCCTTCCAAGGTCATATTTAAAACTCTAGTGGATGGATGTACTTGCTGGTAAGCCAATGACATTTAAAGGCAGTCTGAAAACATTAAATTTACCCTCAGCTCTGCCTCAGAATGGCTGTTATGCCCAACCCATCACCAAGCAACTCAGGGGGTACGCAGGTCTTTTTAATGCATGGCATCTTAACACAGTCCAAAGATGCTGTCATGACACATGCCAGCAGTGATTCACTGCCTCCCAGCTACCACATGATTGCCCCTACTTTAATTCTCCCTAACTATTATTAATTTTTTTTTTAAATCATTGTGTTCTCATCTTTTCCCATATAAAACCGTCAAGTTGTCAAAAAGAGAGGAGCTGGAAAAAAAATTCCTCTCCTTTTCACCCTGTCTGGCTTCTTTCAAACTGAACTATGCAAAGCTCTAGTGCAGCCTGACAAGTCCTAACTGCTGAGATCTCACAGATGCTGGGGGAATGGTGGTGGGAAGGGACAGGGGAATTGTGCCTGTAAGGGCTTTGCTGCAAGCTACTGCGTTCTGCAGGGGCTCTCACAGACATCTTACGATTGAAGGAGGGCAAGCAGAGGGAGTCACATTCAACAGGAAAGCAATGGATGTAGGAGTAGAAAAATACAGTTATAAATCTTCTGTTTCAGCATAAGAAAAGCTGCTGATTTAAACAACCAGGAAAAGTGGAAAAACTTATTTCTGTAGTTAGACTTCCTTGGAAAGGAAGCAGAGGGTCTCGAGTCATTATTTGGTATACTTTATTTTGAGGAAGAGGACTTTCTTTACAGACTGTAAGTGGATTGTAAGATTACTATGCTATAAGTAAGCCATCTGTCCATAACTGTATTAGACATGATAATGTCCTTTCTTCACAGCTATTAATACCATGGCTCCAGTTGGATTGCTCTTCTGCATTGTCTGCCTGGATCTGCCTGCTGAACAGGAGGTGGAAGCAACTGCTATATTCCTAAGACAAAAATACTGTTTTGACTCTAAAACCTCACATTCTAAAGTTAGTGAAGTGAAGGGAGCTTCTTTCTTTTGCCATGCAATATGCAAACTCCCTATGGCTGCAAAGTTTGGTAGGTCAGTGTTCAGTGGCAGATCTGGACCTCTTTTACACTAGTAGTGTAATTCTGACATTCACCACATGACAGCGGCACTATACCAGGACACTTTACGCTTTCATACCATTTAGACAATTCTTAGTGAAGGATTTGAAGAGACATTTCTAATTTGTTAACTTCTTGTGCAGTTCTCTAGTTTCCTGCCAGGTGCAATTACAACTGCTTGTATATTTAGGAAGAAAGATGATATTTTACAGGTTACGTGAGTAGGGTGGGGAGCAGACATGGTGAAAAGTCAGATCTGCAGAAAGCAATCTGCTTTTGTAATAGCAAAGTTTAATCTTATTTGCCTCTTTAGTTATTACACTTTTTGTTTTGTTGGGTTTTTTTGTTTGTTTGGTTTTTTGTTTGTTTGGTTTTTTGTTTGTTTGGTTTTTTTGTTTGTTTGTTGTTTTTTGTTTGGTTTTTTTTTCAGAAGGAAACAAGTTGCAAATAGCATTTAATCATCAGAATACACAGGGATGCAAATACTCTGTGATTGTATTGTGACTTTCTTCTGCCACCATCTGGAGCAGTAATTGCGTTTACAGCTGGAAAAACCTCTCTCTCTTTGTCATTTTTCTCAGTTGTTACATTTCCAGATGGCAGATAGGAGCCCAATTTGTCTTCAGTAGTCATCAAGCTCTACATCTTGAAGCTGTTGTAGAAGCTCCTCTTTCTCCTAAGTTATACCAGATTCACTGTCTTTTAGGAGGCAAGAATTTATTCAGGAACCATCTTGGTCTAGACACCCTTTGCAGTTTTCTGGCAAGCAGGTACCCAACCTTTATATTACTGGATGAGCAGCCATCAGGGGCATTGGTTACGACTCTTCACCAGCTGCAGTTCTTCTCTGCTAGATTTAGCTTCTCAGATGGACACCATCTTCCTTTTAATTCAATATCCTTGTTCTCAGGTCCTGAGCTCTTGTTTTAATTTTCCAGAGTTCAGAGCTTCTGGAGCTACTGGTGGCAGTGCAGGACTTGTGGAAGAAACACTTCCTCCATTAGCTTCCCAGAGCAAAGGACATTTCTCCTGGCAGCCACCCAGCTCCTGCAAACTGAAGCTGGAAGGTTCAGAAAGGTCACAGTTTCAGGTTCTTCAAAAAACCTTTCCTCTCTTTCCATTTGAACCATTCACCTTTGAATAACAGAGCTCTGAGCTGGAAGAACAACCTGTCATATAGTGATCTGCAGCAGCATCACCCTTGGTCCCCTTTGCAGACTGTGAGGAGCAGTGGGAGTCTGAGAATGCTGTACCTCATTCAAAAGGATGCACTGAAAAGGTTCAAAGGGCTGCTACTCTGAAAGTGCGTATGTTTTCTCTACTGCCTGCAGAGTGAGCCTGACATGCCTAGCTCATCTCCTGATGTCCACATTGCAGACAGCTGCAATCAGGTGAGAGAAAATCAGTCTTTCTACTAGTCAAGACACTGGTTTGTCTTTCGAGGGGTTGAATATATTATGTCCATAGTATACTCTTCAGTGTTAGCCCTACATTTCATGCATGCTTGATAACCTTTATTCAAGGTCATAATCATAACCTTCTGTGTTAACTTCATAGGTCTGGAGCAATGTAAGCCTATGTTCAGGGAAGATTAGCCTAACTGCTTCTTTGTGCTGAGCTGCAGAAAAGTGGATCCCTGATCCTGGTGCCTACCTGGAGGAGCACTGAGCCAAGGCAGAGGTAGCTGAACATGGCTGATGAGGGCTGCTGCTTTTCAGAGAAAGAGCCATGTCTTGGTGCGAGGAATGTCTAAGAGAAGCTATCTGGAACCAACTGCAGGGGCAGGGAGACCAGCTGGTCTTTCAGGGGCCAGACACACAGGACTATGAGGGTGGAAGCACCAAGGAAGAGCACAGATGAAATGCCTCTAGGCAGTTTTTGTCTTCTTGCCCCTGCTGCCTGGCCGTTGTCTTCAATTGATACACTGTCATGACTTTAGTTCTTAAACTGTGAGAAGCCCCACAGTGCAGGTTGTCTCAGTCCAGAGGAAGTACAGTTACACAATTACAGTGGGTGCAGTTTCATTATAAAAAATCTGAAAGAACATTCCTTGGGCATAATAGCATCATTTTGCCAATATTCTGTAACTCAATAAACAAGCAGTAGAGCGCTGATTCATAGCTAGTGGGAAAAAGAATCACAATTCTCACTAACAACATTTCTCATTTCTGATTTGACAATAGCTGATGGCAGCTTTTATAGACCCACCTTTGCTGAGCACACACCTGCAAGGAAATGAACCTGTGATTTAATGTATTGTATAGACTTAGCTCAGGAATAATTTGTACAAATTGATGATAAAAACTAAATCAAATGAAGAAAGCCTGATGTGACAACAGTTAGTGAGGGAAGGGCCTAAAGAAGGTAGGTGACTTTCCCATGCATTTCAGTTAGAGTTCACAAGGTGCCCTGCTCTTCCAGCTGAGCGTAAATTCAAACCAAATATAAGCCAACCTTTTGCAACAGCTGTTTTTGATATTGAGTCCTCCCTTGCATATATAATTCCCAGCTGAGTAAATGTTCTTCACTGAGAGGAAGAATTGAGCACGTTAGCACCAGGTTGAGGGAGAAGATGAAGAAAAATAAAGGAAGATACCATAGGTGGGAAAAGCGAGTGGCAATGTATTCCTGGGGCAAGAGGAGAGCTTCCCAGGTTCTCCTTCACTCAGCAATTCAGGGTAGAACATCATCTTGAGGAGAACTAATTCTTGCTAGGGTTGCTCTTGGTGGTAAAATGCTTTTGCAGTTCTCTTTCTGATGGAGGATGTGTAGGCTTTAGGATAGTCAATGCTTTTTACTGAGTTCAAATTTTAATGTAAAAGGCTAAGTTACTGTCATGCCTCAGTTTGCACTAAGGTTCAAATATAAGGCAGTCCTGATCACTGCATGCTTCTTGTCTCTCCAAAATGTGTCTCAGGTTGGTTTTCACTAATCAACCAAAACCAGTTGTAACAGAAAAAAAGTGCCTTTCCCTGCAAATCTTTGTCAGGTGATTTATAACACTGGTATACGTGAGCCTAAATCAGCTTTATTGAGAGCAGAGATTGAATTGTTTTCCTGCATGTGTAAGAGCATTTGAATAGAGAAACAGTTTCAAAAAACCTAGCTGTAGCTGTTCAACTGTTGCGGACTAACTGTTCATTACTGCAAGGAGGGCTGACTATGCCACTGCTTTGGGCATACAAATTCAGCATGGATGCTGGTGGCCCCATGCAAACAGTAAAAAGGGAGAAAAGGTGCAATGTCGTGTCACCAGAGAAACAGACAGTCCTTCCCTTGCAGACATAGGGGCTAACATGTAGTGTGAAGCAAACTGATTTTCAAGCTGTAAGAGTTGTTAAAGGATGCATGGGAGACTCTTTGTGGTAAAAATGTGTAAATGTACTTCTGATGGAGTTACTCTGGCACAGAATAGGCATACTATGTCCATAATGGAGTGAGGATCATCACATTCCCCGGAAAAAAGTGGTCACTTCACCTAGTTCTCATTCAGGTTTGAGGAATCTGTTTCATAAGGGTTTGGGCTGGGTTTTTTTTTTTTT
>NDXB01011133.1:8780-46280 GCA_002631895.1 Agapornis roseicollis
GGGGGGGGGGGGGGGGGGGGGGGGGGGAGAAGGGGGAAGAGTGTGTGAGCGTCTGCATGGTTCTGAGTTACCAACTGGGCTTTAATCACGACAGTAGTTTGAAGAAAAATAGTTTAGAAAGCAGCTTCATGGAAGCACAGTTCTATTTTGTAATATGGTTCCTGAATTGATCATCTGTGTTTGCATAGCTCTAGAAACAACAAATCCTTATGAGAGCATTAGAAATAAGAGTCTTTTTTTGGTCTATTTTTAAAAGGTTGTGTTTTCTATGTTCTGTTTAAAGGGTTTAATCACAAGTTATGTATTACAGAAGACATGTTTGCTACTTTTCCTTCTACAGGTCCAATGATGCACCAGCAGCCTCCCTCCCAGCAATACAACATGCCGCAAGCTGGTGGCCAGCATTACCAGGGGCAGCAGCCACCTATGGGAATGATGGGCCAAGTTAACCAAGGAAATCACATGATGGGTCAGAGGCAGATTCCTCCATATAGGCCACCGCAGCAAGGTAGGACTCCACTTCAGTGTTTTTACATTGGCTTTAAATAGCCATCTTTAAAACTATTTTGAATCACTTTTCTTGCTTACAATTTCAGTCAAATTATTGGGTGTCACAGACTGTTTGTGGACTCTTTTTCTTACCCTTTTGAGGGTGGTTCTTGCAGCAACAGATTACTGGTATCACCATGAAGTGTGAAGACAAGTATTTCTTTTGTTTTGAGTTCTTTCTGTCAAAAAAAATATGTAAAAATACTCAGCAGCTCAGATATGCTGATGCACAATTCTGTTTTGATATTTAAATGATAGGTACAGTAAAAGAACAGAGTGCCTGCTTGGCTCTGAATTCACTCAATTACAAGAAAAGGAGCAATGTTCCACAATCTTGCTTCTCTTTTTTCTTTTTTCCTTTTTTTTTTCTTGCCAGTCCTTTTAGAAAAGGAATAACTTTATTTTTAGCACCTCAGTCTGTTTTGCACATGTTGCTAAAATGAGCTCAGAACTGAAGTTTTTTATATATGTGTTCAATCTAGTGCAGCCAAACAACTGTGTCTGTGTATCTATGGATAGATAAGTTTTGTTTTTATACTTTTTTTTTAAGTAAACCAGATTACATATGTTGTCTGAAATGCAACAGTATGGGTGGGGAGTACATTTGAGAAAAATTTCTCATACTAAAATCAGAAATTAGGAGGCTTTATAACAGAGAAAACAAGTTATTTACGTATTGACTGGTTGTGGTTTTTCAGGCCCACCACAGCAGTACTCAGGCCAGGAAGACTATTATGGGGACCAATACAGTCATGGTGGACAAGGTCCTCCAGAAGGCATGAACCAGCAATATTACCCTGATGGTAATCTCTCATAAATGTTAACTTTCCCATTTTCTATACCTGCCCAATACTAATGTAGTCATATGCCCAAAATTAGGGAATAAGGCAAGAGTAGTAATTGGATGTCATACCTCACATTTACAAAACCTTCCAAATTCAGAATTGTTACTACAGTTTAAGTTACTATGACAAGTTAATTTTACAACTTACTGAAAGTGTGTAATTTGTAACTCCCACTTGAAACTCTAGCAACAGTTTTAGTATTTCAAAATGAAGTGCTGTAATTGGTTTATCTAAAAGTGTGGAGGTTCCTTAACATATCTAATATAATTGAGTTGAATTGAAACAGTTGTAATTTTGTTGTAATTAAGAGAGGGGGTTATATCCTTTTATTAAAGATTTTATCGAAGTTGAAAAACTTCGTAAAAAGATGTGGGTTTTCTGTAAATATTCTGGTTTTAAACTTAGTTTTAGTTTTCATGTAAGTTCACAAATGTGTTATTGCTGCTATGGTATGGGCCTTCAGTTTAATCTTTACAAAGGGATAAAATAGTCCCTGCCCTGAGGAGATCATAATTGTGAATCCTCTTTAGAAGTCCCCCCCAGTCCTTTCTAGGCAAGACTGGAACTTTGAATTTCATAAATCTGTCCTCCTACTTCTTGGAATTTAGAGTGCTGAAGGCCATTAGATTGTGTTATGAGTTAGAAAAGTTGCAATTAACATGTTTTTGGGCTGAGCAGAAGCTGGGGGAACACAGATGCTGACTCATGACTACTCTGATAACCGTGTGCGCAACTTAATGGTATCTTGCAAAGTTCAAGGAATGGAGTAGATGTTAATGTTTTAAGAATGTATACACAGCAAAGTGAAGTAATTGCCAATGCAGCTACTCATTGAAAATAAATGGGTACAAGTTGGTTGTTCGAATTTTAATTTCTATTTAATTGATTTTAAGACACATCGACCCACATCTGTATAAGCTTACGTGTGTTATTTGTGCCAATTATCTGACAAGTTGCATTAACTCATCAATACATTCTCATTTTGGAACTTTTATGTTATGCACATGAGCTTTAAAGGGTTACAGGCAATGTACTGTAGGAAGGGCAATTCAGTGTTACCATCAACAGCTCTGTGACAGCACAGATTACTTATCAAAGACCTATTTGTTATATAGAGTCAATCTTTATCATTACCTCATTCATAGCACCTAAAGAGAATATATTGTAGTACTTGTTTTAGTGAGTATGTATTTATATTAGATTCAGTCAATGATGTACGGTAGAATAGCAGAACTAAATATGATGACCTCTTAGTTTTAGAACTTTCTCATTTCCTTTTAATTCCAAAATTTTATTCCAAATTTATATAATCTGCGTAATTTTAATTTCAAATTTAAACATAATTCTGACTTGTTTTCTTGAAGCTAGAAGTGAGGTACATTTTGGTCATCTGTAAGATTAAAGTAGATTTGCTATTATAAGCAACAACAGGTAGGGGGCTTACTGCATATATTGGATTCTTAATCAGATATGCCAGAAAAGGAAGGTTTGTTTGCAATGATCCTACCCAGGACTGAAATGTAAAAGCAAAAGATTTCTTAAGACTTGTAGGAATTCTGTTTGTAGGAAAAATTTTGAGAACATTGGTTTTTCTGTCACTTAAAGGCAAAATTTAATGTAGACTGTGGTTCATAACTTCATTGAGTTTTTTTGTTATATTCACACTGCTTTTAGCATATGCTTTTGAATTGGAGATCAGCGGAACAGGTGTTAGACAAAGTATGATAATTGCTTTCTTTGTTCATTCTAATTTAATTCAGTTTATTTACATGTGAAAGGCCTAAATGCTTTCATTTTTTTTTTTTTGAGTGAAAGATAAAGTACTCCCCTCCTCCCCTCCAACAAGGATTATCAGTAGGTTAAGACCATCCCTTGCTGTGATGTTGCTAAAACTACTGCGTTAAGCCTTTTTTTTTCCTGTCACATGTGAGTTCAGTATGAAAGGAAATCATATTAATAAGTCTTTGGCTAATACATTTGAAAATTCTTTTTCATGTATATCCAGTTGAAACTTTTTTCATTTTTCTGAGAAATGAAATATTTTGAGGGTTTTCACTCAGAGGCCATTAACGTTTCTTCCTGTCTCTTGTCGAATTGATGTAGGTCATAATGATTACGGTTATCAGCAACCGTCGTATCCTGAACAAGGCTACGATAGGCCTTATGAGGATTCCTCACAACATTACTACGAAGGAGGTATCTATATACCTTCACACACATACGCACATACATTCCCTTTCCTCCCTCACCCGCAACGGGAAGAGAAATTCCTGCACAACACGACTTATACCCATGCAAAGCTCTCGTAGAATACTAGTTGCTGGCTGTCTTGAAAATTGCAGGGAACTTGAAGTGTTCAGAATAATTTCTTGCAAACACCTAAAACGTATAACCACAATTTGCAATTTCTAACAACAGTAAAATGACTAAAACACTCTAGAGACTTTTTTTTTTTACCTCAATGGAAATTTTTATTTAAACATAAATTTGTTGGTTCAGTTGTCTATCTTTTGTGTGTGTATATATATTTTGTATAATTGTAGTGCCGTTAGGAAACAGCTTGCTGATCTTGTGTAGCTAGTCTGTGCTCTTGTAGCTGTCCTTAATTTTGTCTTTTTTTGTTCTTTTTTTTTTTTCCTTTTATTTAGCATAGTCATGGTCTTATGACTGTGATGTTCCAGTAAATGTAATGCTCGTTTGGCAGAGATGCTGAAAATCCTGCAGTTCAACTTTGCAATACTGGCTTTAACTGCAGTTTATTTGGCCGAATTCCTTCTCTTTGGTTTGAGTTTTCTTTGTTTTGTTCAGTTTTTGAAATCAATATTGCATTTTCATTTTGTTCTTGTGTTGTTGGCTATGCATCTTAGAGGGGAAATAAAGTTAATAAAGTAGGTACCTTTATAAGCTTTTGCTTTCTTGCAATCATCTTACAGGAAACTCGCAGTATGGTCAGCAGCAAGATGCATATCAAGGACCACCCCAGCAGCAGGGTTATCCACCACAACAGCAGCAATATCCAGGCCAGCAGGGCTATCCAGGACAACAGCAGGGTTATGGTAAGAACCTGAAGACACAGACAGCAATCAGAGAAAAAACTTAAGAGACATCTTCATATGTTATTCGATCCATATTTTACTTGGTTGAAAGGCCAAACTTGTGCAAAAAAGCTGCCCACAATTTCACTGTGCCAAAACAGGAAAGTGTAGAAGACAGCATGTTTTGGGAAGTAGATTGTGTTGGCAATCTGGGACAGTGTGGTGGCACAGAAAAATGAAGGTGTCTGTACTATAGAAAGACCCAGAAAGACTCTGCTCTCTTGTGTCCTCTGTGTGAGCACTGTCAGGAGGGCACAAAAACGGCAGAGTCATTTATACCCTGTCATGCTTGGATTTGCCATATAGATCAAAATCTTTTAGAAACTAGTTTAAAATTTCATCCAGCATACATTAATCATTCTTTTCAAATTCTTATACTGATCAGTAAGGAAATGAATAAGCATTACCAATGTGGATTTCAAGAGAGGCTGCCTCATAAATTTGTACAAGTGGTGCAAAACTTCTGATGTATGGCAGGAATTGGAAATCCACTGCCACAAGTGAGATAATATGGTCCTTAAATTCAAGGGAAACCTCCCAGACAGGAAACTTAAAGTATTGGTGTGTAAATACTTTGCATTACATCTGAAAATTTGAGGTCAGAAGAATATATTGAAAATACTGCTCTTTCAGGTTTTACTTGCTTGCGTATTGTAAAGCTCTTCATATTTTTTTCCAGAAGAAGGAATCTGTGAAATCTAATTTCATATGCTTAACTTCTAGGTTTGTTGCAGGTTTAGGTGCTAAAACTTTTTCAGCATTGTGTGTATGTGAGGAGTGCATGAATGACTTGTTTGCCATGTAGATAAATGCCAGTTAACACATTAAATCCAGTTACGTTGAGACAGAGTTAAAATTTAAGAGGCTCCACTGAGATTTAGGAGATTTTTGCCTTTTAGAGGTTATGAGTGAATTGATAGTTTTAAAATAATATTCATGTACTTACATTCTGCTAAATGGAGCACAGGAACAGAATGAAGATTAAAGTGAAGTTACATGTAGCTCACTCTTCTAAATTTTGTGAATAAAGAAATCTGACTTATTATAAAAGCTTAGGTTAAGAAATAATTAGAGGAAAAGAGTGAAGAAATCTGTTGGAGTGAACTCACCCACCATAATGTGTAAACTGGAATAGCATGCTTCTCGATTTTCATGTTTTAGCAGAAATGGATACTGATGTTCCATTTTTATTTTATAAAATGTGTCACTGAATATCAAGAATTCAACTATAAAGAATGACCGTGAATAAATAAAACCAAGTTTCATTTGTCAGCACTTTTTAGGATCGAATATTAGATTGCATTCTAATTTGCAAAAATAAATCATCATCTCAGGTGTTATTATCAACCTTTAAGGTTTCATTACATGTAGAAAGCTGAAACTGCATAGTTGAAGGAGATCTGAGGCCTGAGGAGGATGTTAATAGCCTATGGAACTTTTCTTTTCCAGGTCATCTTTTTGACTGTTATATAGATCCAGAATTGCTAAAAGATTTACCAGCTGATGTCATCATGATGTCCAGTGCCTATAGCTAAAGCTAACCCTCCCTACCACTGAATGACATTACAGCTAAAACACATCAGTTTCTTCTGAGGGAGCAAAAAATAAAGTATTATTTTGTCTAAAAGAAAGCATTTCTTACGAGTTGCAAATTTCCTGGACTCTGCCCGTTTTCAAGGGGTGGTGGTGAAAAGCTGAATTAGGTCCACTGGAAAAAATCCATATGGAGCGTCACTGAAGTAGACAGTAGGCCATCTTTCCCAAGGTGGAAGGGAATTAAGTCTGTTTTGGAACGTGGCTGCATTAGGTTACTAACCTGATAGTAGTAACCATTAGGTTAGCTTCCAGTGGTAGACAAACTTGAGTCCCTGTGAATAGTGACAGAGTTTGTATTGACAAAAGAACTGCTTCCTTTTATAGTCGAAAAAGGCTGGAGCCAAGTGGTGGGTTTTTCCATCTTCTTTCTGGAAAGTTAGGATGACCAGCAGAGTATGGAGTTAGGGAGTGCTTTTTTCCCATCCCACAATAGCATGTACTCATTGTCACATCTCACATTTTGTGAATGTAACTCACTTGCCTGATACTCAATTTATGATTGCCTGCTGTGCTATGGGAACTGACTTCTGGCAGTGCTAGGCTCTTCAGAGGATCCAGATGCTATACACTGCTGCTCCTGGCATTAAAAAGTTTTAGGACTGGAGCAGCATTACAGCAGGAGGAGAGCCTGTCTCCCTAAAGCCTGAACAGTGCTCATGTTTAGGTTTTGTCGTTATTTGCCTTGTTTTTTCTGTCCTATGATCCTGTGATACTGTGCAGAACTACATGCATTCATAATAAAAAATGAATATATAAATAAGGGTAAATATTTCTGTGGTTGGACCACAGGCCCTGTCAGCCAAGGTGCTTTCCAGGGTAAGAGGAGGGCTACTGATCCCTAATATGTTTTTAGGTAGGAAGAGAACTAACTGGACAGTAGTGATACTTCTTAGCCCTGCTCAGTTGTAAAATTCAAAGCTTTTACTGTTCTCTTCTTACTAGCACCTTGAGCAATCTGTTTTCTTTTTTTTTGTTTGTTTGCTTGGTTTTTGTTTTTTTTTTTGGTTCCATTTTAATGTTTTCCAGGCCCCTCCCAGAGTGGTCCAGGACCTCAGTATCCCAGTTATCCACAAGGACAAGGCCAGCAGTATGGGGGATACAGGCCCACTCAGCCTGGGCCACCACAGCCACCACAGCAGAGGCCTTATGGATATGACCAGGTATTCCTTCATTTGATGAGAACGTTGTGATTCTTACACACTTATTTGATAATCTTAGTTTCTTGTGGACATTTAAACTAATGAATTAGAGGACATGGTCTGTCAGGTATGTATGTACAGTTCTCTTGGATTTTATTTCCTGGTGAATTACCCAGATTCGTTTATCTGGAGGTGTGATTAGTCGTTCTCTTGCAAAGTATTAATGCAATTTGCCAAAGTAAGGCACTCCAGGCAGTATTTTTGGACCTTAAAGATTAAGGTGATCTGTTTCATAAGCCTCATGGTGGATGACTAATATGAAAGATGTGGTTCTTAAATCTCATGGTGGATCATTCTTCATTACTGCTTTGCAATAAAAATGGTTGAATTTATTTTCCACAAACACAATCCACTAAGCCTCCTCTCCAGCTGCAGAAACACCTCAGGTGAGCAGCTGATGGCCCTCTACTGTAAAGCCGTGTGTGCAGACATTAATCCTGTTTTTACATGGATTTTCTCTGAGCAGTGTAATGAACACTGAACAGGGGAAACAAGTGACCTGGAAATCAACTGCATGTTTCCATTGCTGCTAAGATAAGTAGTGCCTAAAACTGTGGGATGGAGTTCTAGTGAAGGACTTCTGTAAAAAGCCTGTCTTTTAATTAAAGGATGAAGTGAAAGGTTTATTCCTGTAGAAGGCACTAAACTATAAAAATACAGTTTTGTAGTATGAATCATTCAGAAGTATCATTAAAATGTACACTATTACTTGGCATAAATAAAATGGAGATTAGCTAAATATACATTATGATCAATTTGAGGTCCTAGTGTTTTGGGTATCCTGATACGTCAGCAGAAGATCAGTGGAACTTTCAATAAGAATTTTCCTGTGGAAGTGAGAATAGACACAATAGTCCATATATTTAAAGGAGAACATTTGGCTTGCTATCCATAGAAATTAGCAAAGACAAGGAAGAAGGAACAATTTTTTTCAGTGTGGTAGTTTAGAGATAC
Source organism: Agapornis roseicollis (assembly GCA_002631895.1). Classification (NCBI taxonomy): domain Eukaryota; kingdom Metazoa; phylum Chordata; class Aves; order Psittaciformes; family Psittacidae; genus Agapornis; species Agapornis roseicollis. The sequence continues at coordinate 17,019 of NDXB01011133.1, forward strand.
AGTTTCTTCTCATTATGTAACAGATTAACAAAATGTTTATGCACTAGTAACTTCCTCCTGTAAATAGTAAGCTGTGGAAAAATGCTTCACATGTGGTGAATGTAGGGGTCAAGGGAACTTAATCTCAATTTGCTGAGTTTCTTCCAGCTTTCTTTGCAGTAGAATTGGATAACCCTCTCTGTAGATGAGCTCTACTCTTCCAGTTTGTGCAGTCTTAAGTTCCACTGGGAAACTCAGTTATAGAAGGCCTCTCTTTCATACTAGCCATTCCCATAGGAATTGCATTGCTTAAATTCTCATCTGGCAGTTGACTGTCATATGGAAAAAACTAACATTGCAACATAAAATTGACATCTAAAATGGTACTTAACATGGAATGGTACCAGGACAGTAGCTTGGAGAATGTTTACTTTTTACCACACTACCAGTTTCTGCAAGCCTTGAAGGCTGTGTTGAAGGATCATGGTAAGCATGTAGCATTGATGCTTTCAGTTCTGCCCTGCTCTGCAGTACATGACATTCTGTCAAAAGAAATAGAGAATATCAATAAGCGTAATAATTCTATGTATCAGGTACCTGGAATAATTGGTTCCCATAGGATATGTTGACTAGTTGTGTTCACTGGGATGTGCCTTGGGTTTTGAGATACATGTATCAGTCCATTCTGTGATGCTTGATGTATGAATAGTTTTAGGTATTTCTAAAAGCAGGTAATTTCCTAAATTACCTTGAATTTGGGTGACCTGGTCTTTTTGAAGTAATTTTCAAAGTTTGCGTGGGAAGTAACTGCTGTATTTTATTTTTGGGGGTGTTTTGCAAATTTCACAGCAGTCAAATTTAAAGGTTCACTCTTTTGATCAAATTAGCATCCTGGCTTTCAGTCTGCATCATCAGTCTTCCTTGTAAAACGTAAAGGATTTTTAGTGAGATGAAACTGTATCAGTTACATCGGCTGATCGTTTATAGTTACTTGGTTTTATCTTCAACAACATCACAGTTTATTTGGATGGTCTTCTGATTTCAGCTTTTAATACAGGAAAAATATGTCTTGTGATCTAATTGTGTATTTTGAATTTTTTTTTAGGGTCAGTATGGAAATTACCAACAGTGAAAAAGTACTCACATTCCAGTAGGCAATATCTTTTAGCAGCCATATTGTCTCCTCAGCACTGTGGACATCTTCCTGAGATGAGAACCTCCCATTCCATCTAGCTTTTGGAAAAATCTTGTGGCTGTGTTATGGTATACAGTCTTTATGGGTTAATTGTTGAAGACTGTAGATTCTCAGAAACTGATTTCACATCTCTACTCTAGATGGCAATATTGGACAGAAAATACATGACATAATTTGCAAGTTGACTGTATGTCAAATAGACTGTTACAGACTGAAAGGTGCAAACAGCTTTGTATGTTTATGAAGGTTATGGGAATTTAATATTTTTTCCACAGATTTTTTTTTAGGGGAAAGGGGGAATGCACACTTTTTACAGCAGCAATATTTTGTATATTGTGTTTTTCATGTGGTGAATATGCAAGACAGTACACTACTCGCTGGGCAGGATAAGAAATCTACTGTTAAAAATAGGTAAGGGCATGATAAGTGCTTGATTGTATAAATCTCGAAATGGTGTACAATAAAGATAACAGTGAAAAAAGATGGAGAACATCATACATCACTGATAGGTTCATGTACAAAGAGAATGAGAATCCCAGTTATCTAAATGGGAACATAATTAAGGACAGTATAATATAGTCTTGTGCAAAGATTAATTTTTTAAGCTTTCCAATTTTTCTGAGTGAAGCAGTTTTATAAAAATTATTTCTAACGTAGTTTGACAGTTTCCTGCAACATTTTTTGGGTAACAAGGTAAATGTTTGGGTTTTATTTCTCAAGTGTTTTGTCACAGCTTTGCATAAGCAAACTGTAATCCCTCTTAATAATTGCAATAACAAAGAAAATGACAAGTGTTAATTTTACTTGGCTTGAATATGCAAAGAACTTGAAAAAGAGTATGGAGGACAGGACTGTATTCTATAAGTGTATTTTAATCTTTAGTTGAATAATTTGTATGTATCAGAATAGCCTAGAAGACTTCGTAAAACCTATCTAAACTTTCCTAACTGGGAGATAATATCTTTAGAAAGGGGGCATTTTCTGTGTGTGTCCATTTTCTTATCGGTTAACATGAGACCAAGGGATGTTTTATAACATCAAATATAAAACCTGTTGGTGAGATAAATGCCAAACTTTGGTTTGAACTGCATTACAGCTTATAGTGTTGCATGTGAGATAGAGGCAGCACCTTGATCAATAGCATAGTACACACAAAAAACTGGTTTTGAGACTGTCCTGCAACTATATATCAGATCAATAAATGGATATTCTGTTGTGCAGGAATGTATGCATTCTGGAAATTCCTGGCAACCTTTATAAAAATTAGCCCAGGAGTAAAACAGTATTTTGGTTTTAGTTGATCGCATTTGGGGTTTAAAACCAGCTGGTGTTCGTCATACGTACAACATCACACATGGAAGACAAGATTTTAAATTTGCTCATCGTTTTTAAAGGGAAAACAGTTTTCTTAAAGTTGATAGAAAATACACAGCAAGGTTTGAACAGATATGGCATGAGGAACGTTATTATGAATGAAATGCTTGTAGGTTCTGTGCCAATTTTCCACCACTGTGTACTTCATTGCTATTTAAAACTGTACTCCATCAATTCTAACGGAAGAATAAATTATTTGTGATTTTAATTTTCTCATTTGTTTCTTTAAATTAGATCCCGATCACTCTGATGTCTCATCTGGAGACTCTGCTGTGGGGTTTTATTTTATAGAAGTTTGGCCAGAGTAACCAAACTGTATTTGCATTCTAGGACTTTATCTAAATTCTCTTGCCATAGCCAAGTTAATTAGAATTAACTGTTCAGTAATCAGCATGTTGTGTAGGTTGTTTGTTACAAAATTCTTCCTCTGAAAATGAAGGTCCATGAGGCTATAATCAAGATGACTGAATTAGATAAATGAGTTGAGGAGGCAAAAATGTGTTGAACCCATCCTGGTGTAGATACGTTATCTCATTTGAAATAAGCTCAACTGACATTAAGAAATAATTTGTCTTGCCAGCCCATCTTCTGTTGTCTTATTCTCCTTTTTAATGGAAACTAAAATTGCAGTTTTAATAAGCAGAATTTCCTCCAGGGTTTCCCTCCTAGAGACTACTGCATTTGCAAGGTTTAATTGTTTTATAACGGTCCTGTTTCGTAAAACTTTTTAATTGGTGGTGACAAAAATTACCTTACTCCCCTGATACTATGCCAGAAGAACAACTTGAGAGGAGATGGCCCCACATGAAAGTATCCCTACTAAAATTATATATTAAAAAAGAACCAGTTTTCCCTAAAAAAAAAAAACAGGCAGAAATGCATGACAGGACCAGGATAAGATAGCAGGATGCTGGGTTCATTTTAGTAAGTACTCTGTATTAAATAAAACCCAAACAACAGGAAACCAGTAAGAAAGGTGTTACATTTGGCATTTTACATGTAGACTGTAGAAAATAAGACCTAAGAAGGAGACTGACACAGCAGATCATATATGTGAACAGATATTATACAGATGCTTGAAGTAAAAAGGATTTAATGAATTCAGTGACAGTTATCATAGTGCTGTGATTTTGCCATCATACTTTGCTCTTCCTTCTCAGACAGTTTTATTTCCTTTCCTGCTCTGTGAATGACTCACAGAAGGGAGAAGCTGGCTCACTGTTTCAAATGAAGTTGTCTTCACAATGTTGTAACATAAGTAAGCAAACATGCCACTTTCTAGAGCAGGATATATGTATGTTTTTGGAAGTAGTCACACTTTCATATCTAAAATTACTTTTAAAGTTAGAAGTGATTAATATTTTTGAGAAAATGCTCCTGGTGAGGAGCAAGGACTTAGTGCAACAATACCATTGTACTTCTGTGGTTCTCAGCAGGGGGGATGCTGAAACAACTTTAATATGATAAAGAAAAAATAAAAAATCAGAAATAATAAAAAAAGGGACAGAACACTTAAATTTACAAAGTGAAGAGAAATTGTTGCATCTTTAAGGCCAGGTAGAATTCAGCTGGAATGCTCTTCCTTAGTGACACGGTTTAGTGGTAGCCTTGTCAGTGCTGGAGTAGAACCTGGATTTGATGATCTCGAAAGTCTCTTCCAGCCTCATTGATTCTATGGTAAGACCCTCAATCCACTAGAATTACTGTAAAAAAATCATAATACAATCTGCTAGAACTGAGCTTTACTTGTATGTTCACAAAGCCTCATGTGCTCAAAGAAGCTGCTGCCATGAAAAGCTGCAGTAAGGTGGATTGTGAAGTACTGAAAATTAGGCAAGCTCGGGGCATAGTTGGAATAAATGCTAAATATACAGAATTGTGGAGATTGATAGTAAGTTACGCCAGAACTCTCCTAGGACCACTGATGAACACCAAATAAATTGGAGAAAAGAATACGTGTTCTGGTAGCAAAATGAAGTGGAAGTGGTGCTGCTTAGATTACGTAGGATTTAAAACTTTTTGGAAATGCAGTGGGCTGTAGCAGAACATAAGAAATGGGTGGTGGTTACAAATAACAACAAAGTAGGTTCTGGGTGGGTTAATACCAATTTACTCATACGCAGTTAATCAAATGTCGGTGAAATTACGTGGCTAGAGCTGTAAAACTTCCATTTAGCTGGCACTGAAAGGTACAGTGCCACCAAACTAAATGTTCAAAAAGCAGTGGTGTGGAGCACTTGGCAAAGTCCCTTAACACTGATCAGAGTTTTATCAACCCCCTGGATTGCTGTGTTCATCCTTATCTCTCCCATATCAAAAAAAGAGATCACTGGGTTAAAAGGTAACTGGGTGATGAGTGGTCAAGAACAAATGGAGTATGTTTGTTTGAAATTCTGTATGTCAGAAGCCAGTATTGTATAAACCAGTGGTACAGAACAGTGTAAATTTTGCAAGGATGCAGGCCACATGATGAAAATTAAAGGCAACACTTTCAGAATTGATAACAGGAAATACTTTTTATGACAAGCACAACTGCAGACTCAATCCTGGAGATGTTACTGAAACCAGGGGCTTAGTAAGATTTAAAAAACGGAATTGGAGATGCATACACATATATATACATATATGAGAATGTGCACAGTTACATTCAATCAGGTGAAACAGTTTATTCTGAAGGAATATAAAACCTTGTGCTTTGCAGCTTTATACAGCAAGCAGCATGTTAAGAGTTTAGAAAGTATTTCTGTTGGTGCCTTGACAGTAAATATTGGGAGTATATTTAGGTTTCTTTTTATGGTAACTTTGAGAACCTCACTCTGCAAAACATGGAAATGGGCATCATTAGCAGCAGGCAGTTGGTTTAGGTTGCAGAATTAGATTTAAATCATGGTGATACTCTGTTCAGAAAATTATGATTTTGCACTATGGTGGAATGTATCACCAGAATAATAGGAATACTGAAGTATTTATGTTTCAAGCTTGCAAGATGCTGGATGCTTTCACTCCATTCTCATAAGCTTCAGTTTTTCAGGAAAACTTACTAATTCATGTCTGATTTCCCCTGCCTAGATCTGATGATTTTACAAGAGGGGTTTTTTTTGCAGTGTTCTGCAGATAATGTTTTCTAATTTACCCTTACTGCTTTTCACTTGGTCTTAGGAAATGGAGGTAGTAAAAGTATGTCAGTGGCTTCACAGATGTACAGCTCGGGTTTCTGGTGGGGAAGAGCTGTGGGGCTGGAAAGAAAGCTGCTGGAATAGCCAGAGCTAATAGTCTGTGAATTCTTCAGAGCACTGTGTTGCATTCATTTGCCTTGACACTTTTTAAATAAGTGGTGTAGGTGAATTTCCATATAAATGCTTTTGCATTTTGGTTCATAATTTTCATTTAATCTGAAAGTTAATTTTACACAGCATAAATTCTAATCACCTACTGCAGTTGGTGTTGCCAGAAGTGTGCTGGCATCTTGACACAGGGCCATTACAGATACTTCTGCAGGAAAATGCCATTTGCTAGCACAGGCTTGGTAGAAATGCCCATTTTGTTTTTATGAAGTTAAGTTCCATCAGTTGTACCTCCTGTCTGCTTTTTTAGCAAACTTCAAGTGAAAAGTTTTCAGTCTTCAGTATTCAGTGCCGACTTTATAGTTTCCATCCTTATCTTTTCTCAGTCCAGAGCCTTTATACTTCCTTTCTATGGAGCTAAAGTGATAAAGAAGGGCCTCAGTTCTTAGTTTCTATGTAAATACTGATTATGGCTTTACTTGTTAAGAGAGTTTCTTGCCAAGTTGTTACAGTGTCAGTCTCAAAGGTTAATGATGAATGTATCTTTTTTGTTTATTTGTTTGTCCCCAGCAACAAAAGGGATCATCATTTTAGGTCTGCCTCTTCTCATTTGAGCATCTAAATAATTACATCTATCTGTTTGCTCCCACCCATGTTTCCAGCTTGGATAAAATGTTCGCCTTCTATAATGAAATCCATTATTTAGAAACTCACTGTTGGGGTGTAAGGGTTCTGCCTACAAACACCAGAGGTTTTCACTTCTTAAGCTCAGAGAGCCTGCCCATGAGTACTTGCTAGCTTGACACTGGTTTCCTATTTATCACCTGCTTCAGTACCCATATGGGCTCAGGAAAGGTAAGAACACAGCAAAACAGAGGCAGGCCTGAAGGTTTCTGTTGCATCCCCTGAAGTTCTTGGCTGATGGCAAGTGGCTGATTTTAGGAGCATAAATAGATTCTTGGTGGGTACCAGGATATCTGCAACTGCTTCAAGTACCTTGTGTGCATGCTAACATGTCTAATGGAGCCTGGTGTTCACTGGTGCTTGTTAAGACTCTTGCTATGCTCTTGCTATAAAGAACAGCACTGATACTTTATTACCTCAGAAGCTTAGTTCTATATGGCCCGTATTATTGCCCTTCAGTTTCACATTGCTTTGTGTTTTCCTGTTCTCTGGCAGCAAACGAGGAAGGCAGACAACCAGAAGTCTTAGGTGAGACCCATTCTACTGATGAAGCAGCAAAGAACATGGAGATAAATGAATTTGCTTCAGTAGTTCTTTTGACTGGAAATTTGGAGTTTAAAATGTAGTAGACTTGAAGTCTATGGGCCAAACACAATAGAGGTGACCTGCTGACTAAGTTTTCTTGATACTCTGCCCTATTGCCATTATTGAAGTAACTACTGACAGCTGGTTGCTATCTGAATGGAACACTTGGCAGTATGTTGGCATGACCAGTTCAAATCAGTGTTTTGAAGGGAGCTAGTGGGCTAAAGCACCTTCTGTTGAGCTGTTGATGTTTCCACTGAGTTGTTGCAGGAGAATGCTGCAGGGTGTTGTGCTGGCTGGTGTTCATTTGTGTCTTTGCAACACATTGGTGTAATGACTCAGTAGCTCGTAGGCTACCCTACATTATGCTATCAGTTGTGCAGACAGTTTGTATATTTTGATGAATATTGAGAAACTCTGCTGCTGTTTCATCACGGCACCATTTTAATCATCTGTTCTGTTTTTATAAGCCATGGCAGCTTACCTTTTGACCATGCCCATCTTCTAGACGGGTAACAGGCAAGACTCATCTTGAAGTCTTTCGAAGATGCAAAGGTACAATTGCTGCTGGACATACTGGAAGATATCTGTGACAAAGAACATATAGCAAGTATTTATGGAGCTGGTCATGTTGACCAGCTATATCTATATCTATCTATATCTATATCTATATCTATCTATAGTTCCTCCTGTTTTTTTGAGACCACCCTCTCCATTGCTCTGAGGAGGCTCTGAGCTCAAGAGACAGCTATGAATTAGTGGATTTAGATCATACTTATAATTTGGAGGTGGGGCATTTGTGTGAGTACCTATATAGAGGACTACTCTCTGAGTGCCTAAAAGAGCACAATAACTTCCAAGCACCAATACATGTGAGGGAGAGGGTGCCTATGAGGCTTGCTTCTGTTTCTGTTGCAGGATAGCAGTAGAAAAGCTGGAAAAGACAGGGTTGCCGTGCATGGTAAAAGTTTGTCAAGTAGAAGAAGAGTAGGTTGAAGAAGAGCAGGATCGCCGTAGGGGAAGAATGCCAGTCGACTCAATGTGAGTGGTAGAACAAACTCCGTTTATTAGAAGCAAACACAGGTTCATATAGTGTTAAAGCAGCTGACCATGCGATCATGCAAAAGCAGATTGGTTAAACACCTTGTGCATGCACTGTCCACGCGCCTAAATGCATGTTCTTATTGGTTTGACACCTTTTGCGTGAAATCACGTAGGATTCTCTTGTAGTGTCTGTTAGCTGGTCTAAACTGGTACAAGCAGGCAGAAGGGGAATTCCACACTGGGCACAAACACAAGGTTACTGACGGTCATGCCCCATAGTTCTTAGAGTTCACAGTCTCTGTTCACGATCTGCCTCAGCCTTCTCTTGACCAAACACTGGGTTGCTTATTTCAAACATGGAATGTCCCTGATCAATCAACCAATCCTCCACATGTTTCTTAGTGGCTGATGACTTTGGAGTGTCTCCTGTGCCTGGCAGAATTTGTAAGGTCATGTGGAGCCTTAAAGACAGCTTGAGTTGAAGATCATGAGGAGGAAGAAGTTTACTCTTGGAAAGAAGGGGAGGAGCAAATAATGTTTTCAACAGCAGAACCAATGTTGCCCATCTTTGCGTTGTAGTATCAAGAATAACTGTATGGTTGGATTCTCTGACGCTTAAGGACTTGAGCTCTAACAACAGCCTTTGCTGAACTGAGGTACTAAATCTCTCTTCTTTCCTGGGTGGGTTGTTTCGTGACCCCTGTAGGAGTGTAATGTCTTGAAACATCTCTCCGAGAGTTGCGTAAAATTTGTCAGAGTTCACTTTTCCTCAGGAGCCGTAACAAACAGCAAACTTCCACAAAGAAGATGTCTGTAATCTCAGAGAAGAAAGAGGAAATGTCGGAGGTGGGGGGAAGTCTAAAAAGGAGCTCAGGAGAGCTGGCAAGTCCTTACAGAAATTGTATCATGGGTAGATGTACAAATTATCTCAATGTGGAAGATCAAAAGCTCATCAGTGCCTTCAAACAAAAGAAGTGCACAGAAAGCTCTCATCGTTAGGATTAAGCTTATAAGAATAGCAGAACATAGTGAAATAAAAGCAAAGCAAACCACAGAATGAACTGGTAGAACAGGAGGAGGTGGTCCATTGCTTCACAGAGAACAAAACGTACAGGCAGTGTTGCTGAAAGTATTTGAGCTTAGGACACTGCTTCTAGACCTAGGTAGGAATAATCAGTTATGCAACTACCTGATGAGGAACAATTCATTAGGTGTGTATGACTTCACTATGGTTACAGCAAACGATGAGATTGCAACCCCTATTTTAGGATCAAAGAACTAGTAAAGTAACAGCGATAATAACAATAGAGTCCAGATTTGTTATCTTAGTGCCCATGTCAGAACAATTTACGGCAGGAGGAAAGACAGTGGGCACATTAGAGGTAGGATCTTGGTGGGGATAATTATCCCCAGATGACTGCTAGCAAGAGATGAGTACGGAGAGATGATGGTGGGTGGATCTCAGAGGGGAATAACATGTATTGATCATATTTATCAAACACAGTGAGCTGACCACAAGATCCATAATAGTGTATTGTCTCATTATAGTACAAAACATATATTAGGTCAAACATAGATTACACCTTTACTTTTAATCCCCACCACCACTGAGGGAGCCACGAACTTCCAGCAAAGGATATGATGGCAAGGGAGTAAATAAATGGTCTTGCAGAGAGCCTGCCAGCTGCCTCATCCCATGGAAATGGATGCTGGGAAACCAGTAGGTAAATCTCTCATTTCAAACATCAGTTGCTCTGCTATTCAGTGGCACTGTTCCTCCTTTTTTTATTTCAGAAAACATCCTTTAATTTTTAACTTTGCCTACACAAGTTTGCGATGTTAGGATTCAGTGGGTCCCATACTCCTGAGCGATTTTCAACCTGAGTAAGCATCAGTGCAAATTTCCCAATTGGTGCTGAGAAACTGGCTTCTGGGGAGATGAGAATCCAAGTTCTCTGCTAAATAGGCCATTCTTAAGCACCACTATCTTCTGCAGTTTGTTTCTTTTTAATACCAAGCACCTAAGGATGCTCAGGGTATTCTCCCACCATTATCTTCAGCTGAGCTGGAGACACTGTCTGGGGCTGCAGACAGTGCTTGTGCTGTTACCACCATCACAAAAGGAGGTCCCATTCTCTAGTCACCCTTGCCTGAGATGGGAGGGGGTACTGCAATTGCTGGGGTGGGCAGCAGTGGGCTGGGACAGCAGAGTCCCTGCAAGCCACGAATCTCAGTAGAAACTGTTCTTCAGAGGTATTTAACTGACGCACACCTGCTGCTTTAGACCATGCTACTGGTGTGTATGCAAAAGCAGGTACTTCTGAGGAGCGCTGGAAAGATTTTCACACCATCTGTGGGTATTTCCTGGTGAGTAAGCACAGGGACCTGGGAGCGGTGGAGGGGGGATATACTGTGGGATGACAACTGTATTATCCTGTATTATCCGTATTTTGACACTTCCTGTGACATCTGAGACCACAGGAGCAAAACTAACATTTTTGTGTTATCTCCAATCCCCTCACATTGTTAAGGAAAACTCTTCAGACTCCCCTTAAAGGTTTCGGAACAGAATCCTAAAGACTGCAGCTCTCCTCAGCAGCCATAGCTCTGCAAAGCCACCAAGACCCGGTGGTTCAATTTCAACATCCCACTCTCTAGCAAGTTGTTGAAGCTCCATAGCGAAGTTGAGTACTTCAAATCCTGCCAGCTAGAGCTCAGTCCTCATTCCCACATAAACACAACCATTTTGCAAACATGATCTGATATTAATTACCCCCCTGGTACCCAAAGTCAGGATTTCCTGATGCAGCCCGCTAATGTAAAATGCATTAGTGAAAATGCTGGCTCCAAGGGGTTAGGTTCTCTAAATAAACACAGCAAAGTTGTTTTTTATTCACAACTCCCAGGCTATTGAAAGACTGATTTCTCCAACAAGAACAAAAAAAGACAGACTAAAATCATCCTTGGGTTTTTAATAGGTTATAAATGCCTTTTTTCTATTCAGTTGCAGGAACTGAATGTCAAGTCGTAGATCAATGAAATCTGACTCTTTCTTGCCTTAGAATGAAGTTTGTCCAAGCTCCTTTCTGCAGCCGTGTACTTTGTTTTGTGTCTCCAGTGGCATGTGGATCACAGGACAGGATTGCAGTTCTGACTTTTGGGCTAAGGTGGCAACACTAGAATTCAGGGGTAAAAAGCAGAAGTTTGTAAGAGCTAAGGAAGATTATTTTATATATATATATATCTGTATAAAAAATAATTTCTAAGGCACTGCCTTAGAGTTATTTTTCTTCCACTAAAAATGGAAAGAGGACTCAAACAAAGCCAGCTTGCAAGGAATGAGAAACGTTCAGCTCTGTTAACAAAATGTGACTGTGAGGCCAGTGATTTCCATGTGAGAAATTGCCCGTGTCCTCATTGGCAATACCAGCTTAGGGCATTGCCACCTTCTGCCAGTGCCACCGTGCACTGCCCTCGTGTTTGCGCCAAGACACGGACATTTGATCTGGCTTGAGCAGAAATAAAAGGAAATTAAAAAACCCAACCAAACTAAACCAAGCTAAATCTCCTCAAGCCATTCCCAGCACTGTTGTCCTGGGACACCTGGCAGGCACAGTGGATGGTAAGAACAAGACAGCAGCAGCAGGAGCTAACCCAGATGTGGTTGCCCGAAGCTACTTTGCTGCTGCTGCAGCCCGACTGCCAGCAGCGAACAGCTGGGGCTGTAACCTTGTGGTTTGAGGGTGAGAGCATCCTGCCCTGCCTGCGTGGAGCCTGGCACACTGGGGTGAGGATCCCAGTGTGGGGCAGGACTGGAGAGCACCAGAGGGAGGTGAGCTCTGCCTCCAGGTGCTCTTCTGTCTCTTGCTGGCCACACCACCAGGTTCATGAGCTCTTCCAAAGTCCCGTGGTATAAAATTTCCACACTGGCTAATAAATGGCAGCCTTCAATGCCTGTGGGAAATGCCATGGAAGTCACAGACCAACAGGTCATAAGCCAGCTTGGACTCCCTTCACTGATGGCTTCCCATCCTGCTTATGCCCAGGATTTTAGAAGCGTCTTTGGAAACGAGATCCTTGTTCTGTCTATTTTTTGCATTTCCCTACCTTTCCTTCCTAAGGGATCAGGGAAAGAGAGTGTGTTAAAGCCCTAGGTTAGCCTTTTTGTATGGTATATAATGAGGCTGAAAGAGTAGTAAGGGTTTTAATCTACAATGGCAACTACTATAGAACTAGATTGTCAGAATAAGGTGTGCTCAGTCCTCTTCCCATTTCAGAGCAACTAAAGATATATGCATTGGTATGGTAAGATACATAGAGTCATAGACTAGTTAGGGTTGGAAAGGACCCTAAGATCATCTAGTTCCAACCCCCTTGCCATAAACCAGGACACCCCACACTAAACCATGCCACCCAAGGCTTCATTCAACCTGGCCTTAAACACTGCCAGGGACAAGCATCTTTTCCACACCTGATTTGAAACCCAAATGCTTGTTTAATTTTACTCCACTATAAATAAATAGATTTGTATCTGGAGTGCTGTCCAGCACATACAATATCTATCCAGCTAATGGTCCTATCACATTTATAAGGAGGGCTGAAGCCTTCAATGAGTTGGAAGACAATTCAGTTACAATTTCAACAGGATACTTGTCCAGATCAAATTTTGTTTGAATCATCTAATGAGGCAGGCTTAATCGCTAGAAAACTGCAGCATTTTTTAGAGCAGTTTTTGAAACGTTGATTCTGAGGCTAAATGCATCTTTTTGTTTCAACAGTTTATGTATGCCAAGTTTGGTTACAAATTTAACTTTCTTGATTCCAGCTAAAATGAAAACCCTTTCTGTGTTGGCATTTTAGCCTTGCATATTCTATTCTTTAGTTGAGTCACAGCCTAGAAACTGGTTTGCTTTTGTCTTTCGTACTTGGGGAGGGGTGAGTGGAATGGCGGCTGTAGTCTGCTCCAGAAATTTTCCTTAATCTGAAGAAAGGAAGCTTGCTTTTGGTGCAGGTTTTCTGCCAGGGTCAAGATCTAGGGGAGGGGGGTGAGGACTCTGAAATTCCAACACTAAATACCTCTTTTCTACCCAGAGTTTTCAGAATTCATTCTTTGTTGCATAGGTCTGAAAGGTTAAGAATAACTGCACCTCCTGAGCCTTCTCCCTGGACTGGGTTCTTCCATGGGATTCTGTGAGCTTTTTCCACCCAAACTGGGTCAGCCTCCCTGCCTAATTTTAAAATCTCTGGGATCCATTGCTTTATAAAAATCGATGAGAGCTTTTCCATTAGATAATCCCAGCAGTCACGTATGGTATGCTCTGGCCCGATTCTGCAGAAGCTTGATTTTATATATTGAAATGACAATTATTAAAGAGCTGTGAGCTCCTTATGGAAAATTATGGGGAAAATTCTTCATCTGTGGAGTCTTTTCTCTATTTTTTTATGCAGACCCCTTCGTTTTTAGGCAGTTAAAATGAGAATGTTTGCTGATTGAATTTCGGAAACTGTGTTTTAAAGGTTGAGAAAGTACATTTTTTTGCGTTGGCTCTGATTGTGTTTGTGATCTGTTGTACTCCCTGAAAATGTAATTACAAGAAATGGTAATGAGATCACAAACATCTCTACAAATATTGTTTTTGTAGACATTTTGATAGCAGAGCTGTTCATGCAGCTAGCCTGCGAGGCCTGGGAAGAGCTCAAGCAAGATTAAATAATGCAGGGGACCATAACTATCAGATCAATGAACAAACCCAAATCATTTAGGTGTTTATGTAAAAGATCTCATTGTTTTTCCAGTTTCTGCTTAGAGAGACTCTTCTTTGCTATGATGCTTGCATAGTATTTGACAACCGGCTCTTCACATGTTAACTGATGTCCATCGTACTCACCTTTATCTGTGCTCTGGCTTTTCTGGTGATATCCAATCATTTCTAGACTTAGGCTGGGTATTGGAATAAGAATTTCTTTGATCAGTGTTTATGCAGCACCTAGCACAGTGTCATCCTGATGCATGGCAAGGGCTAGGAGATGTTTCTGCCAAACAAGTGAACAGAGTCTTTGGGGTTTGGAAATGACATGAGGAATCATTCAAGATTCAGCTCCAGGAAGTAAATCACTAAGTCAGACTGTTAACGTTAGCTGTGACGGGCCACTTGGTAGCAATGCATGGTTTGGAATATTATTGTAAACAATTTGACAAATACTTCAGATAATGAACAAAGTAATAAAAAATCAATGTCTGCTCCCAGATAATTTGTGAAAAGGAAAAAGGAGTATATTTATCAAATATATTGTTTCTGCAAATAGTTCACCTCATGATTTCAGAGGGGAAATAGGTAGGAAGAGAAAATGAGCTCAACAAAACAAACATTGGTTTATATGTCAATATCCTTGTAAATGGCAATGACAGAAGGGAAATACAGCTAATTCAATAGGGGAACAAAATGGTTTCTAAACTGAATATTTGGTTGTGACTCTCCCAAACCTCCCCCGCTCTGTAAAGATGACAAATCCAAGGGGTCACACACTGCTGCCTGGTGTACTCCGGCACTGGAGATGGAGCCACAAGAGAGTCCCGGCTGCGCTGCTCCAGGAGCACTTCCCAGCTCTCCCACTCAATTCAGTTGCCATCCAGCACCATATATTTCCTTTGTCTGAGCCAAACGGCTGCTTGGGAAACAAACAGGCATGTTTCTGAATTCCAGGGGAACAGCAGCCCACCTCACAGCAGATTTCCTTATGACTTTTTAAGGACAACATTAATATCATTTATAGTCATCTTAATCATTTCTGTTGACAGAAACAGCCACAGAAGAGGGAAGCTTCTTCCAAGAGATTGACTCTGCCTTGCTTGTGGCTTCCCCCTTAATTAGGAATCCAGAGATATATGTCTGAAACCTACCTCAGATGGAGCCGGGCAGGTTTAGAAGCCCCAGGACATCTGTCATGCCATGTACCGCAGGCCCTAGCCAAGGTGCAGATATGTCTGCATGACCTGCTGTCACATCCTGCCCAGGTGGCATTGTGTTTCATGCAGGTCCCCTCCCCACCTCCCACAGCTTTCATTTCAGTCTGGTGAATCCTGGTGCTGGCTTTGGCTAGGGTGGAGTTAATTTTCTTCACAGTAGCTGGTGTGGGGCTGTGTTTCAGATTTATGCTGGAAACAGCGTTGATTACAGAGGGATGGTTTGGTTACTGCTGAGCAGTGCCTGCGCAGAGCCAAGGCCTTTTCTGCTCCTCACACCACCCCACCAGTGAGTAGGCTGTGGGTGCACAAGAAGCTGGGAGGGAACAGAGACCAGCAGCTGATTGCAGCCAACCAAACGGGTATCTCAGACCATATGGTGTCAGGCTCAGCATGTTCACCTGGGGGGACAAGAGGGTAGGGGGCATATTTGGAGTGATGGTATTTGTCTTCCCAGGTAATGGTTGCACATGATGAAGCCCTGCTCTCCTGGTGTCATGGTTTAAGCCCCGCCGGTAACTCAGAACTATGCAGCCACTTGCTCACTCACTTCCCCTTTTCTTCTCCTCCCCATCCCTCAGGGGGCAGGGGGCTGAACCCAGGACACCTGGAGATGGCTGAACACCATGGGAAGTGGTGAATTAATTCCTTGCTTTGCTTTACTTGCGCACACGGCTATGTTTTACCTATTAAACTACCTTTCTCTCAACCCATGCGTTTTCCCACTTTTACTCTTCCAATTCTTTCCTCTATTCCCACTAATGGGGAGTGAGCGAGCAGCAGTGGGGAGTTTAGTTGCAGACTAATATAATAACTTATTTTGTTTCTGTTTGGAGTCGTTGTGATTTTTATGGGTTATTTTTTAGTCTGATCAGATACAGGAGAGGAAACTGGTAAGGCCATAGTTGAGATCAGGGTAGAAAGGAAAGCCAGAGGAGTAGGGAAAATCTGCCTGCGCCCAGACCCATGGTTACCTGCAAAACCACAGCCAGTGACCTGGGAAAGCAAAGCAGTCAAGTGTATGCATGTGTGTATGCTTGTGGGTGGGTGGTGGGGTTCTGCCAGTGCCCATGTGTTTTCCCTTTGGAGCAGACATTCCTCCTTGCTCCTGTGGGAAAAACAAGAGCATAAAGTCAAAGTTTTCACTTTCAGTTCCCTGCTATACAAAAAAAGTTGGAAAGAGTCCAGGGAAGGGCCACAAAGATGATCAAAGGACTGGGAAGCCTGGTGTATGGGAAAAGGCTGAGAGCTGTGTTTGTCCAGCCTTGAGAACCATGTTCCAGTATTTAAAGGGTGACTACAAAGAAGATTGAGACTCCCTGTTTACAAGGAGAACACAAGGAGTAATGTTTCCCTAGTAAAGTTACGCGTAGGGATATTCTGATGGAACACAAGTGGGAAACTTTTCACAATGAGAACAATCAGCCATTGGAATAATCTCCCCAGGGAAGTGGTGGATTCCCTATGGTGGACACTTTTAAGACTCAGCTGGGCAGGGTGCTGAGCCCTCTTGTCTAGGTCATGGTTTGCCTAGAAAGGTTGGACCAGATGATCCTTGAGGTCCCTTCCAACCTGGCATTCTGTAGGTCTATGTTCTCCTTCCCCTAGAAGGATGGCTGGCACTGCTCTCATGATGATGATAGACAGCCAGCGGCCACAGCACTTTGCGCCTGTAGAAATCCTGAAGGGCAAAGTGGAGCAGTGCTCTTTTGCTGCTGGAATAACGCACAGGGAAGTGGAGCCCTCAAGCTGCCTGTGGGTCCTGGGACCTGTGAGGGTGAAAGGCGGCCCTGGTCAGGGCTGGCAGTGGCTTGCTGTGCTGTCCTCATGTCCTAGCTGTTCAGCTGTGGGCTTCAGCATTGCTTGCTGCTCCCCAGAGTGACTGAGGAGCAGGTCTCTTGAGATCTATGGCCACCGCTCTGATCTCTGTGTTGTATTCCCAAAACAGAACCTCATTACACTGTAGTGGGGAGTCTCTAATAACACAAAGATTTTCTCTGCCAGATATCAGGACCCTAAGTACGAATGAGACTGCAACTGGAGAATAGGCTATCTCGAGCCCCTTAGGAGGTCTCTTCTTTCCCATGGAAGCTGTAAAACAAATCAACATATATTTGTGAGTTTTATCTTCCTCCTTTCCACAGTATTATCTTCCATTAACAGTAGTAACCTTTTAAGGATGTGTTTTCATTCTGTGAGTACCCTACTACACAGAGAGAGAGGCAAGCATGGTATCCACATGAAAGTCTGTTTGCAGGGACGAGGAAAATGACGTCTGGAGAGGGTAGGTGCCACTGAGCAGTCCAGCCTCAGCAAATACTTTTTTCTTGGGGTCTTTGGGGGGGAATGTGTGTTTGTGTAGTTCAGTAATAAATGCCCACACTATTAAACTCATTTTGGGGTGTCAGATGTTCTTCTGCTATTAGGCACATGCGAAGTCAGGACACCCTACAGCAGGGAGTTGAATAACAGCGCTTGGCAGCAGACGGTAGGCACTGAAAGCTGCTATAATCAATGAAGGTTTATGCAATAAATGGCTTGTAGTAGTATTTAAATCTCAGATGTCTGTGGAAAACATCAACTTGAAGAACCTTCTGTCCTCATTACTGTAGAGTGTGTTATTCAAACTAAACACAGAGCATTGAGGTCTCTAAAGTTCCTTTAAAGCCTATGCAAAGTTACAGATTCAAATTCACATTTTAAGCACCAAAGGAAATCTGACTTTCAAAAACTGACTGTAAATTCTAGTTTTAAAGGTAATAATGAAATGCCCATGGAAGGGGACTGTGTATCATATCCTCCTTTGTTGGTGTCAGATATACTCCTTGGCTAGGAGAAAAAAAAACCCAAGAGTTGGGAAAGCCATTACAGGAGGGATGGATTTCAGTTTGTTGAGGTTACACAAGTCTTGCCCTGACTGCTCTTGTTTTACAGGAGGCTAAGTGGGTATCTTAAATGTGAGGAAACCTCTCCAGGTGTGGCAGCCAGGCAGGCAATAGCAAGAATCCAGTAAAACACAAACAAAACCCAAAGAAACCCAGCTCTGGTCTGCCTAGGAATAAGACTTTTCTTTTACCTACCTGACCTGATTTGTGGAAACAACACTTGCAGTGCTAGCATTTTTCATCCTTTCAGAGAAGAATGAATTGCCTTCTACAGACTCTTGCTTGCCATCTGCGATTTGCTTTCTCTTGCATAGTCTGAGCTTGCTTTTCCTGAGGATCATGAGCACAAAAAGCAAATAATGCAGTTGAGGGGGAATCTGGCAAGCTTCATCCTCATAATGAGTGAAGTATTGCATCTCACTGTACCTGATGGCAAACTCTATGTTTTGAGAGATTTGGATGTTAAGTGCCAGTTCAAAAGGTGGCACAGAGGTTCAAGCATCTATAACCCATCGGAAACAAGTGAGTGCTGAAGTCTCCTTATAGAATGGTTTGGGTTGGAAAAGACCTTAAGATCATCTGGTTCCAACCCCCCTGGCATAAGTAGGGACACCTTCCACTAGACCACATTTGGGACTGCAGTTAAATCCCTGCAGCATGAGCTGGCCTATCTCATAGCACCACCTCCTATACATCCAGTGTTTTGGCTTTCCACTTTGCATATGCTGGGGTTTGAATGCACAGGTAAATTTGGCAAAGGGTCTAAACAATTCTTACAGTAGCAGGTACAGAGCACATGCAGAACCAACGAAACTCACCTCTTTCAGGAAGACTTTTGCCATGTTCCTTGGACCTGCCATTAAATTGGATGCCCTCTTGCTAAAGGATGCCTCCCTGCCCTTAGGGCTGTAAACAGCTAGGTTCTGTCAGGAGAATCAAAGTGAAAAGGCTGCACCCCAGTCATTAAATTTCATATATATATATATATATATATACACACGAATCTAAATATTGGTGAGGGGTTTTAAAATTATTTTTTTTATTTTTACTTTAAAAAAAATTCTTCTGTCCTCCCTTTGCAGTGTTTGTGCATCAATTTTATGTGAAAAGCCAATATTTAACACATCCAGCAATTAACACCTTGTTTTGTCTGCTCAAGTAGAGATTCTGCACATGCTGAAGACAAGGGAAAACCCATGTCATGCAGCAGTTTGGATTTCTTTCTCTACTTTAGCCTCATCTCTCCCCTATACTTGCTTGTGTATAAGTGTTCTAAAATGAAGATGGAGGTATATTCTTTATGCACCCACTGGGAAATTGTTTTTCAATACATATTTATGTGAACTGCAAACATCTTTAAATGTAAAGTTGTCATTACAGTGTCAACCATCTTGCTAACTGCTGGAAAACCCCTAACCTAAGCAGTGCTTTTTATAACTCAGCACATTAATTATATTTAGAATCCTTAATTATCTCTTTTCCATAGTCTGCTCTAATAAATGCCAAACATTTAAAAATAATTTTAAATAATGTTGCTTTCTTTGCATATTTTCAATCAACTGCACAAATACCTAAATTAACTGGTGATTACACGTCATTTGGTTTACTTCTGAAACTCGTAATTAATTGCCCAATGCAACACTTCCTGTTTTAGTCTCAGTTATCCCTCCCGATCACTGCCCTGAGACCCTCTCCTGGGTACTGGCTTGGGGTCCCAGCTTTCCTTGGTCCCCCTCTCTGTCCTCTGGCTGTCTGGGTATCCCTCATCATCCCCAAGCCCACATAGAGGTCTCATCCCCAGTGAATGTAGGAGAGATGGCCACAACTATGGGGACACCTCCTCCACCATCAATCCACACCTTGTTATGCTGGGTGGCTTCACTAATTGCAAGGCAAGTACTCAGCATTTTAGGAGCAATTACAATTGGTAGTAGCTGCAGGGCGTTTGATAGCAGTAGTCTCTGGGTCTTACGGTGTGAGTACTCCAACCAGGTGTCTTCTTCTTGGGAACATTTGACTGTATCAAATCCTCACACACTCCTGGCATCTGTAGATACAAGAGGAGCAGAAGTAAGCTGCAATATAAATGGTGAGCAGCAATATATTTAACACTCAGACATACACATATACTAACCCTTTCACTTATACACAATGTCATTGCTCATGGTAATTGACTAACTGACCAAAAGGATGTCTTTTTAATCAAGAGTTTTCACTATGTGTTTTTTTAATGTACAAACTTCTGCCTTAAAATTATCTTTAACCAAATTTTAATGTATCATACTTTCTGTTTGGAAAGTAAACATTAAAAAGAAATATTTTTGGTTTTCTTTTCCCTTTCTTTTTTTAAGGTACAGCACCCACACACATATTTTAACTAAAAATATGTTACCCCAACAGATCTATATATTTTTTTATTAACAATTCTTGTTATGTTCAAAAATTTCCAATGAAATAAAATTCTATCCAGTAGAAAACTTTGGGGAAGAAGAACCATATCCCACTTACATTAAAAAATAAACAGTTTTATATGACTGACCTTTTCTAGTAGTCAATAATTTCATTTGGTTTTAAGCTGGTTTTTATTGTGGGTTTTTTTCTGGGAGGGAGACAGAGGGTTGAGGGAAGCAGATGAAAAGAGAATGAGGAGTGTGCAGGGAGACTTTTTAAAGAGAAGGGGAGAGAACATCAGAGGGAAATGATAACACTCAATGTTTTAACTGATAACTTCATTTCTCCTTTTGCTTTGCTGGTGCACATAGACTCCCATATGGAAAACAGGTGAAGCCACTGAGCTGTCTTCAGAGAAACAGGATGATGCATGAAGAGGGAAAAAAACGCAATGAACAGCTCATTCCTGACAGTTTCACATTAGAGAGAACTTCTCTTCCTGAAGAACCACTGGATTTTTTCTAGGGAACCTTCTGAAGTGATCTGCCCAGGGAGGGTTCACCTTCCTACCTATCCTATTTGGGCTTGCTTAATGTACAGATTACACAGTGTTTCCTAATAGGACAGAGGTGAGGCATTGCAAGCTGAGTGGGACCTCTGCGACATCCTTTTGTGTGGCTTCAGGCTGGTCACCTGGCCTCACAGGGTAGGTGAGACCTTCATTGCCTGCTCACCTCTGTAAAGCACTTTGATCACTTTTGGTTGAAAAAGCAGTGCTTTTATTTGGAGATTGCTCTATGTTGGCTCTGTGGTGAGCAAAACATTGCTGATAATAAAACAGGGACTGAGCTTGCCCTTGGGGTAGTCAAAAAGAAGATGAATATTTAAAGATAGTTGAAGAAATATTTTCTAGCGGATCATCTCATGTGAAAGAAGGGAAGTGGAAGCAAAGGGAAAATATGCCTAACAGGAACATAAAAGAGATTTGTGTTTTGGGGCTTCTTTTTCTGTGCCAGGACTTCTGTAAAGCAGGTCTTCACCCTCTTACCATCCTTTAAATTGCTCCATACTGGTGGTTTCCTACTGTTATTGGAGTGGAAAGTCTCCCAAGGATATGTCTGAGCAAACTCACTCAAAACCTGACAGGCCAGAGATCCTCTATGGCTCCTGTGAGTGGTGAGCCTGGAGCAATGCTGAAGACCGCCAAGAGTTAGAGAATGAAGGAAATTGAGCCACACATGCAGGCAGATGAAGAGGAAACAAAGCTACTGAAATATTACCCTAGTGTCTGTCTACTGTGGCGACAAAGAGTCAACAAACAGCTAGGAAAAATTCATGACATGACGGAAAATTCAGGAGAGATGCTTTAATGGAAGAGGATTGAGAAAGCTGGAGATCAGAAAGAGAACACTGATCCTGACATCGTGATAATGCCAAATTATCTTTCTCCTGAAAGGACTGAGAATAAAAGCAACGCACAAAGTACCTGCTCTAGAAATAAAAGTTATTTCAACTCTGTCAGCAGAAAGGAAACATACTGTGTGTTAAGAATTCCTTAGGCTTCTTCATTACTATGAGAAAAATAACAGCACCTTTTTACAGATGGGTAAACTAATGGCCAAAGGAGTCAAGTTTCCTGTTGTCATCATACAGTATATCTAACTCATACCTAAGCATGGATCCCCTACACATCAGGTCACTCATATGTCAATTGTGTATCCGTTATTAAGAAAATGTTGATTATAAGGAATGATTATACAATTCACCCAGCAGAACGTGTTTGCCAGGCGTCCATGCCATCCATCCCTAGCCAGTCCATGGCACCATTAGTCTGTTGCAAAGTTTCCAAAGGCTGGCACATAAAATTTTCATTCTCAGTCTGCAAAAGGGAATGTTTTGAATTCTGATTGTATCCCAGAGTTATCTCCTTCTGTAGCCCCTTTCCTGACCAAAACTGTGGGTGCACACTTTGGTTTTGCTTTTCCTATGACATGGCTATTACTGTTTGCACAAAGTGATGGTGTGAATACTACCTTCTGGGTCTTTCTTGTTTTGTTTGTGTTTTGAGCTCATTCTGCACTGCGTTGATAGCAAGATGCAAAGCAGCAGAGACTTAGACCAACTGATGACCTGTTCATGTAAGCGCATCTCTGCATGTTGTTCTTTCTGCCTCTGATTCCTTTAAAGTGTTTCCCTGTGGGGTTATATTTTAAGTTATGTTATAAAGCTGATGCACATTTCCCCTATTCCAGGTTATTTGTGCTGGATTGCAGCTACAGAGAAAACTCAAAGGATAGATGTGCAACTAAACAGCTCAGATGAGATAGAGAAGGCTACGAAATACATTATTAAGTAAAATGACATTTGATTTGTACCTTTTGACATTCAAGGGAGCACAGCTATGGGCTGCCTTGAAAGCCTCCACACATCGATAGCTTTTCTGTTGCTAGGAGGAAGGGTTTTGAAGTGGGAGGAGAAGCAGAGACCCTCTAGTCAACAGAAGGATCCTCATGTAAGGGTCAAGAGGGAGCAGAACACAGAGAGTAAAAAATTCAGCTGACCATACTGTGCCATTCTCTACTCACTTTAATACCTGCACTTAATGATATGCTTTAAAGCTAAACCTCAGGAATGTCAGGAGTTTTTGTTTCGTGGTGACATCCCATGTAGAAGGAATCTCCTGAGTTCTCCCTTTAAAACAGAAAGATGAAATAAAAAACTTGCTTTGGAGAAATTTTCTCTGGATTTGAGCTTGCTGGTGTGTTGTTTACTCAAATGATTTATGGACTGGAGATTAGTGAAGTCATAGCAACACAGAAATTGCCAAGTGAAAATAAAACCAGCCCTGTGTCCTCTTACTGAACATAATCAAGGAAGCAGCTGACAAACAGGATTTTTTTTCCCTGCTACACAGAGACCTTGTATGAGACAAAGCTGATTCTCTCCTTTCAGAACTCTTTGAGCAGTGTCTGGCATTCCAATAACTGGCGTGATTAATCTGACTTCACCATATAACGGGGTATTTTGTATCCTGCCATACCCTATATATAACCCACAAAGACTTGTTTCCTTCTGGAGAACTGAAAGTGTTGTTATACCAGTGTAGCACATCAAAATGACAGTGCCACTTCCCACTGAGGGAAAACAGGGTAGAATAAGCTTTACCTGGTTACTCTAAATGTTTGTGGGTTCAAACATTGCACAAAACATCTTTTCCAGGCCCTGCAGAAGAGGACTCTCTTATTTTACTTTTTTGCATAGCGGTGTATACAATAGGATGATGTTTGTTCTGGCTGGAATTTGCTGCTGCAATGCATTTAATAGCTCACTCCAGAAAGACCGGGCTTGGAATCTGAACTTGGGAGTGGTGTGGACCTTGATGGCTTCCTTTGGCACATTCGTGAGTGGCCCTGCGAGAGCACAGCAAGGCTTTGGGATCACAGATTATGGTGGAATAATTTATGTGCTTGTATGCAGCGAGCTTCCCTTTATTAAATCTTATTTAGTCAAGGTGGGTAAGTAGGGAGGAATGAAGAGCACCCATGGGCCTGGAAACCAGAGGAAGCACAGATAACTGCACTTGCAATAGCTGTCAAACTCCAGCCCAATGCAAGATCAGGACAGATGTCAAGACAAGTGAGGGGAGCAATTTGTTCAACTGGCAATTTAGGAGCAGAAAGATCAGTCCAAGAACTAAATTGAAAATGTGCATCAGTATCTTGGTGGTCTTCCTCTATGTAGCTGAGTACAAGCACATTATCTGAAAAGGGGAGAGAAAGGACAACAGTTTTTGACAAATTCAGGGTTTACAAAGACTTCTTGGAGTGGTTCTTTGGGGGACACTCACAGGTTTGTGAACTAGTGGAGAAACTGGCTGGAGGCTGTCAAAGCCAAAACAAGGGGATAGCAGATAACCAAGAACAGTCATCTAGCAGAGATGCAGATCTTCTGGTAGGAAGCAGAGGCGAGTGCCCAAACAGAACTGTAGGAAGATGGGCCACCTTGCCTGTCTTAAAATTAACATTTAAGAAAGCAAATATGAAAACTTGCCTCTGCTTTGTAAATCTCCATAGGAGCCAACAGGTCGTCTAGTGTGAGGATCTTGTGATACTGGATTATCCAAACTTTAATCCATTGGAGTTGTCTAGAAGAGAGTTGTCTCCTCCATTATATACGAGACTCCTGACCTACTGGGCTATTTGACGTGGAAGCCACTGTATGAGCACCCTTAGTATCAGTGTTCCACACAAGTTACTGGGACTTCATATCCTCCTATGTAGCATTTCCTCATGGCTGTTTTAGTCTAACTGCCCCTCTGTAGATGGAGCTCTGCCAGGACAGCTGAGAGATGTGACATTACCTTTACCCAGTTCTTACTGTAACAAGAAGGAATAACATCTTTTTTACTCAGCACTGCCACAGTGGAATACTGCCAAACCCCTGGAATGCCTCCAAATCGGCACATTTCTCCTGCCCATTAGAAACTAATACAGTACCACCAAAACAGAAAGCACTGTTGACAAAAACATTTTTTCCCCACAATTTAAGATCCCAATTTACATGTAAAATAAACATTGAATACGGATATAATCCACTTTTTACATCTTCTGATGGTTTATAATAGGAATAGCACTTCTTCTAAACTAAGCTAGGAAAAGGCAGACTTTCCTGCACTGAATTAAGATCTCAGCTCACAATTTTGGCTTCCTCGGCACACAGCGCTAGTTTAGTTCCTAATTTCCTCTCAAGTGACTTAATGGTACCGTATTGCTTAATTATAGCAGTTGCAAACTCCATCCTCTAAGAAATATCACTGGGACCCAAACATCTGCAAGATTTTGAGGAAGGAAGGTACCACATAAAATACTCATTTTTGCATTATTTTGTATTTATTAGTTGGTCACAGGTAGCATAGCTACTGAGCAGACTTAATAAGGTTGCATTTAAAAAAGAACCAGTGATAATGAAATATAAGATATTAAGCTACACAAACTCTCCCCCCTTCAAAGACTCAGGCTACAGTAGGGGTTAGTTGTACATGAGTTTTTATAAAGCAAAATACAGGTGGACCAGAGATCCTAAAAGTGGCATATACTGCCAGGTCATCCTAGCCCATCTGTTTCCTAGCTGGAAAGCACTGTTCTCAGCTGCTTATTTATTGCTATTTTGCCGTGCCTTCTTTTAAATGTCCCAAGCAGAATTCCCCTCAACACAAAACTGGTTTTGATGACAGCAGGGCAGAGATCACTGTAAGGGAAATAGCACTTGCTTGTTCAGGGTCTCTGTGATATTTGAAACCTTAAAGCCTGACAAGTAGGAAGAAATTTCACAATGCTTTAATGTAGTTGCTGTTGCTATAGAAACTATTTCCTGGGCATCTGTACACCCCACGCATTTGTCTCACTTGGTCTCTGGCTACCCAAAAGAGGACCCAGGGGGCTGGGAATGCAGAAGGTGGGGGAATGTGTCAGAGGTACTGCGAGGCTGTATTGCTTCATATTGCCTTCTCTAGAAAAGGTGTTTAAAAATAGGCAACTGGGGAGTGCTGGTCTGGTACTAATGGAAGAGAGGAAAAGAAGATCCAGAGAACCAAACTAACCCCGATGGAGATCCAGTGAACATAACGAGTTGTCTTTTGCTGCCTGAAGAGCTTGGTCCCTATGACCCAGGCATTTCCTACAGGTATCTGATTTTTCAAACTTCATTATGAAAAATTGGAAGTACTGATTTTAAGAATTTCCTCTGTACTTTCTGAAAGTGATCAATGGACACCAGCTGAGGAAGTCTCCTCTTTCCTTGGGTTTGATCTCACTTTTGGAATTGCAGGATGAGACATTCATGGAAGAACAACAGGAATGATACTGGCAATGGAGAGAAAACTTAATCCAAGGCATTTCCAGAACTTGGTCTCTCCTTTCTGTGTGTTTTGTTGAGTTATTAAAATGGTAAAACAGAGCAGGTAGTGCTGCCCTTGCTCATCATCTTCCCTCAGCGCAGTGTTTAAGTGGGCCTATTTTGAAAGGTGGCTTTGTTTTTCTAAGCAGTGGGTATGCAATTGCAGCAAGGTCAATGAGAGGTCAGGCAATGCCAGTCAACTGGGATGTCAGGCAATTCCTTTTCCATTCCCTGGGAAGAAAATACTTACCTCTCAGCAATCACATTTCTTATGGGAAGGGAGCAGAACTGGCATGGGGAGTGAGGGTAAGAATTTATGCATGCAGCTCCTGTTAATTGTTACCTTGAGTTGTGGGTATTAACATTTGCCTAGATGTTTTAAAAGCGCATCCTGCAGTCAACAGAGAAGCAGCGCAGTCCTCCCCATCTGATACGCAAAATGAAATAAATAAATACACAAATCCCCATAAAAAGCTGATGACTTCTAACCCCAGTTGGTTTTCTGCTTTGCCGAAACTGTCAGCTAGACGTGAGGAGCCTGTTCCTGCTGGTGCCTCTGCTCTTGGTCTTTTTGCCTCCACTCTTCTCTCCAAAGACTTCCTCTGGAAGAGCAAACTGTAAGCACAGGACATATTGAACAACCGTGTTCTGAAAAACAGTTACAATCCCCTTCCACTTCTTCATAAAACCATTCACTTCGCCATAAAACTATGGTGAAGAACTTGCATACTGCCCTTCACATTTTTTAATGAAGATACCTAAATGTCTCAACATTCCTCAGAACTGTGCTCCTCCTGGAAGGAATTTAGGGGTACTCTGCTTCCACAAGAAAATGTACTTATATATCAATTATTAATGAACTCTTGAATAGAATCTCTACAGCTCCCTGTTGCATATCTCTTTTGGACATCTGGGCTGGTTTTCCTGGTTGTTTGAAAAGACAAGGGGAAAAACTTTGTTTTATAGACTTCCAATTGAATACTGAGAACTACAGAAGAGCTGAGGGAGATTTTTTGGTCGAATCCACTTTATTCACAGCATAATGCTATTTCCATTTGACCAAAGCTATTCCATAATGAAGCTGAGATTCAATGGATGAATTGAGCTGAACGAGCCTGGAAGAAAAAAGGCAAGTTTCACACAGGTGTTTCCAAAGGGAAGTGGACTGGCCTTTGTATCCCCTCTCCTCATCCAGGGAAGAAGAGCTAATGCTGTGGTTTCAGAAACTTTTATGAGCAGCTGAACTGGGGAGAAAACAAGGAGCTCCATGGGCAGTGTGGCCTGCTTTTCTGCCTCTTTGCAGACATCTCTCTTGCTGCCCTGCACTGCTGCCCACCAGCCAGGAGGCAGACCTGGGGGGAGACCTATCCCCACAGCCAGGGCTGAGGCTGGACAGAGGTGCCTGAGCCAGGGCCTGGGGACAGACAGCAGAACTAGCACAGGCAGCCTGCTGCTCTTTCTCTCTGCCGAGGCACTAATCAGGGTTTTTCTCCTCTATCCAGCTGTTCGTATTTATGAAACTTGTAGGAATCTTTGAGACCTCTGTTGCTCTTTTCCGTTTTGTCTGAAAGTCGTTAATGGGCTGCCGAATTACTGGGGAAAGACTGACTGTCAGACAGCCTGATTGCGGAAACCTCGCCTCCTCCTCAAACTGCTCTGAAAGCAAAGCAGTGAACTGGTGGGAAAGCTTGTGCCACCTTCTTTGACACAGGCTTTTTTTGTATGTCACTTGGATCCCTGTCCTATTTAACATACACCTTTTGAGCACGGACTTTTATTGCAGAGGTAGATTAGCTGTACATAAATCTGCTGCCTATTCAGCCTGTCATTCAGCTTCTGGGAAAACATTATCACTGATAAAAGTGCATTTTTTAACAGACCATAAGTCAAATTTCTGTCAACTTGCAGCAGAGTTCTTTCAAGAATCCTTAAATCAAACATGGCATCCTCTGTTTTTTTACACTGGGTGTTTCTGCTGCAGACTTGATCCAAATAATAATAACAATAATAATAATAATTTTCTGTGAGCTATTATCATTATTAATACTACTAAAATGAGGGGAAGCGTGTGTTATTTGCCTTTAATGGTTTTAGGTCTGACTAATTTTTATGTGCCGTCTCCTAAAAGTGCTGCAAGTGGCATCCTAGATGTGCCATGGAATATGGGAAAAAAGGGGTTGCATAAATTATGGGCATATGGAAAAGATAAATATGAATAGGTTTTCACACATTTCTTACATTCCACTTGATTCATAAATACAAGAATAAGTATATTCCTCATTTTTGCTAGAGATCACCTTGGATGACTGAAGGAGAACACTTCAGAACAATCAGATTTATCAGCCTTTAATTTAGATGCTGAACAACAGAGATCTTTTCTCCTAACCAATTTTGGGTACAGTAAAGAGATGCTATGAAAAAAATAACAAATAGTTTTAAATCCTTTAACTAGAAGTACATTACCCTAATTTTTTCAGGTTTAGCTTCTGTAATGCTTTTGACAGTAATACTAGCTCTGCAGTCAGCTAAAAGTACTCCTGAAAAGTCAGGATAGACATGCTTTAATCTTTAGAATAAAAGCAAGCACTTTTTGCCCAGACCACCTTAATAACAGTTTATAGGGATAACAGATTTTGCATCATAAAAAAGGATAAATATATAGATTAAAAACTCCATGCTGCTCCCTCCTGTTTTCAGGTCAAATTTTACTCTGCCTGTTGCTAGCTACTATTACTAATACATAGTAAGTGCTCAGTATACACAATCAATACTTTTTCCCCTCTTGCAGCTGACTTTGCTTGGCTTCCAGGCTGTATTACAGGTTTTGGCTTCATGGCTGTAAGGAGAAATCTCAGCACAGACATGGAGCTTAACAAGGGAGGGCTACGAATAGAGTCAGCTAGAAATACTGACAGTAAGTCAGAGGGTGGGCAGCAAGGGATAGGAGCAGCAATGGACTACCAGTGAAGTCAAGGATTAAAA